>PVIJ01000830.1:0-243337 GCA_004024925.1 Scalopus aquaticus
ACTGATTGTCTCTCTCCCACCCGGCCTCCCTATAGTCCTGTTATAAGTGAAACCATTCGATATTTTTCTCTTTCTTTATGGCTTATTTCACTGAGTATGATCCCCTCTAATTCCATCCATGTCGCTGCAAATTGCATGTGTTTATCTTCTTTCCATGCTGAATAGTATTCCATTGTGTATATGTACCACATCTTCTGGACACAAAATGGAATAGAAAAGAACACAAGGGACCATGGAGATGGATCACGGGTGAATTGGTGGTGGGCTACCCAAGGGGAATACAAAATGTTAAAGACATAAATAACAATAAAAATATATATTAAAAAAAAGGTATCTAACCCCCCTCCTAGCCAAAATCCCCACCCTCCTCTGGACAGTGCCTCTTCTCTTCCAGTTGAGCACAATCCATCGCTACCTGGCAGCCAGGGCCACGGCAAGCTCACCCCGACCTAACTCTGCCTTTCCCTCCCTGCCTGTGCTGCAGTCAGGACCGCCAGCACCACCCTCAGTGCTGAAACACCTCCTGACATCCACACCTCCAGACTGGCACATCTTCTCCCCCCCACCCAAGGCACACCCTCTCCACCGGCACACGCGACCTGTTGGGGCCAGATGAAATGCATCCTCCTCTTTGAAGCCTTACTTAACTCATTGGGGAACTAAGTCACTCACTCCTCAGTGGAAAATCTACACTTATTTGTGCAGTTCTTTCATTAAGATCTGGCTTCCACACTGCACTGCGGCTGCATGAAATCTGGGACAGACTGACTTTAAATTCTTGGGTTCACGCCCATAACCAACGGCATCTCCCAGCTGCAATCTGCCACTCTTAAGAAGCAGTGGTGGGATGATGGGAGACTGCCCCTTGGAACACCACCATGACAGTAGCTTCCACAGTGCTGTGAGTGTTGGCACTCGCCCGCCTCCCGCCAGGAACTGGATGTGCTGGGCCGACAAGGCAGAGAGTAGGCCCAGTGGGCAGCGCTGGCTCTGGCTCATGTTCTCTGATTTGAAACCTGCTCTCTGACTTCCAAGTGGGTACACTTGGGCAGATGAACTCTCTGAATGCCATTTCTTTAGATGTAAAAATGGACTATAAGGTTAGCACCCCATCAGAGTTGTTCTGAGCACTTACTGTCACAAGCTGCGTGAAGTGCGGAGCCCAGAGCCTTGACACCACTCAGTAAATTCAAGCCAATGTCAATGGTCTCAGGGATGGTGGAGATGTCCCCAACACTTTGCCGGGCTTGGGGACACTAACGAGCCGTAACATCACCTGGGTGACTGAGTGGGCGAGATGGCGCTCGCGGGCAGGGCTCTGCGGGCTGGCGCAGCTCCAGGGACTGCCATTTGGGTTTCTAACAGCATTGAGCACAGGAGGGCCCTATTCTCGCTTCCAGTCTGCCTTGTAGAACATTCCTCCACCCAGGCAACAGAGGCTCAGGGCTGAAACTCAGCTCTACATCCTCTCTTTTGAATTTGATTCCATAGATTGGTTGCCCTAAAAGGTTGAAATTACAGTGTTCACATTGCGTAAAAGTCCTTGCCTCAGTGCTCCTGTTATTTGTTAAAATGTGTAATAGCCGTCTCTAAGAGCCTGGCATTAGAGGACAGAGGGGGCACACCTGGCCTTGACTACCAGCAGTAATTGAAGTACCTTTGCATTTGGGGGAGGGAGCTGGGGCCAGGCCTGTATATGGAAGGGCCTCGTAGGTTGCACACGGAGGCTGAGCTGGGGCTGGAGGGGAAGAGCTGCATTTTGAGCTAAAAGTCCTCAAGAGGAGTGCAGCAGGGCCCTCTGTCTCAGCACAGTTGGGAACCAGTCCAGGGTGCTCATTTGCAGGAGTAGGAAGTCTTGCCCAAAACCCCTCTAGGCCTGTGTGCCCCGTCACACTCCAGACCACCTCATCTCCCAGCTCCTTCAGAATGAATAGTTTGCTCTGACCTGAGCAGCTGCTTCTTTGGAAAGTTGTCTGATAAACTAAATTTCTTAAATAACTAGCGCCAAAATTCACTTTAACCAGAAACTCCAGGATACCACAATGTCCCACTCAAAGGAATGACTTTCTAATGACGAAATTTCAAGCTAGAAACACACCAGCCCAGGAGAGATTTGGGAGATTAGTCATTAAGATTTGTTCAAGTCACTCTGGGAGAAAACTGCTCACCCCCACTGCAGATTTTCAACCCCACGTGTGTCATTCTGACACCAGGTACCGTGAAGAACCTGCTGAGTCTACTTGCATGATAGGTCTGGTGCCAGCAATTGCAGAGACTGTAGCAGAGGCGACATGGAGGGCCCACAGCTGCACAGCTGGGCCCGAGGAGAAAGCCAGAGCACACAGCCCCCCAAAATGTGGCAGTTCATCACTCCACAGAAAAGCTGAGTGAAGAGACAGAGATCACAGTTGAGAAAGATGACCTGGTGACAGTGACTCTGGCTGCAGTCACAGTTGGGGTTTTGCTCTCTGTTGGGCTCATTGGTGGAATCATCCCCACGGTTGGGTGGAAAGTGTTGGGAAGGTGCATGCCGTAAAGTGCTGAAGACTCATGTCCTTCTGCCAACATGCTTTAACAAGGAGTTTTCCAATCCCTCCACCCCCAATTGTGTGGAGAAAATGACCCACAGAAGTGACCGGCCACCAAACTCCACATCCATGGAGATTTCTCCACTTGCCAAAAGTAGCCAGAGGAAAGCTAACTCACAAGACTTGCTCCTCTTAGTATTTGTTTTATGAAAAAAAAATTTAAAATAGAAATTTTGTAAAGATGCTTTAAAAGACAAAGGAAATGGAGCAAAATTATATAGACTGATTTATAGCTAAGATAGACAGTATCATTCAATCAGCGTTAGAAACCATAATCATGTCTTCATTTTGACCATTCTCTGTGACTTTAAAATGCAAAGGAATCTGGAAATAATTATACCCATGGTGTCCTTGGGCCTGGTGCTTTGTCAGTGTATGGGATAAGCATTTTGCAGTTTCAGATCTACTGAAATGTACACATTCCAGTCTCCTTTGATCTATTTTTAAAGCCTGATTTGGTGTGAATCTTCAACTAGAGTATCTAAACTTGGAAAATATGTAATGAGCCACTGCCTTCGACTGGTTCAGATAAATCATTTCAAAGGCACCCATCTTAGACCATAAACAGGATGTCCATGCTTTGAGAAGACATTTGTTTTCTTACAACAGGGCCACCAGGCTACCTAGGCTGCTTCTAGTGAGGCTTCACTTCCTTCTTCCATGATGCCTTGCTGACTCAGAGGTTTAGTCCCACGCCCCTCCATGCCCTTCACATCATGGGGAGCCAGGAGGTGGCCTTTGCTCTCCCCTGGGATGCAAGTACTTCAAATCGGCTGCTTCGTGCTGGAGTGGCAATCTCAGCCTCGCATGCTCTGGGGGCTGCTGGAGACTCAGTGGTGCCAGGGGCGCAAGTGTTCCAGAAAACGGGGACCATGGTGGTCTCCAAACAGAGAAACCCTGTGCATGCCTCTGGCCAGGGGAGAAGAACCTACCAGTTTTCTAACTCTCCTTTCTGCCACAGAGGGAAGACACAGGACGTAAATATAATTTGATAAAATGTGAATTTTCTAAAAGCAGCTGGATTTAAAGACTTAGTTTAAAAATAAAAGGCATTTTCAGTCTAAAAGTTAGACCCCATATTTCTGTGTCATCATAACTAAAAGAGTGAAAATAAAGGAGAACAAGCTGCCTCTCAGTATTGGCACCATCGAGTTCAGTACATTTCTTCCCAAAGGTCAATTGAATTCTTTTTCCTAAGCAAAAAAAAATGCTGCAAAAAAAAAAAAAAAATCCCAAAACTGAGCAGATGCTGAGTCCTGATTGAGGCTGTGGATTCTGCCATCCTCAACTTGTATGAGTTCATGGAACAGAAGGAAGTAAACACCAGTCAGGAAGCACAGTCGTTCCTTTTGAACAACGTGCCCTTGTGCCACCCCGTCCACCTACCCATAAGCCCTGGTCCTTTTCCGAACACCACTGGTTGAGATGGGAGCTTAGAAGAGCTGTAGGCACTCAAATATCCTTGTGTGTCTCCCTCAGATTCCTGAACAGGAGCTAGGAATAACGCCCATTTTGTCTTTCTTATTCTTCCCTTCTTCCCCTCACTGTGAGGGGGCTCCTCGGTCACATCTGTGTTGGTGACCAATGCCAAGTGGAGGTAGTGGAGGTGTCAAAACACACACACACACACAAACACACACACACAGAGATGATTGTGTGAAAGAGAGACATCAGTCCAGGAGAGGTCACTTACACACACACACACACACACACACACACACACACACACACACACACGATTATTGTGATAAGAAAGAGGGAGGGAAGGGAAGGAGGGAGGGAGGAAGGCAGGAAGAGAGGGAGGGAGGGAGGGAGGGAGGGAGGGAGGGAAGGAAGGAGAGAGACACCAGTCCAGGAGAAGGTGGGAAATTAGTCTTTAAGACTAGCTCAGATCACTCAGAGCAAACCGCTCACCCCCTCTGTTCATCCACCCAGCCCTGCTTCCTGTAGCGATGGCACAGCAAGGAAATATTAGTGCTATTTGGGAGAAAAGTGGATGTTCCTACTTTTAGAGTTCCTAGCAAGACGCCATTCCCCCAGCCCACATGGAGACCACAACTTCTCAGAGAACCCAAAGGCTGCGGGGGGCTTTTTCAAATAAAGACTCACAGATAAACTGTGACCGGCCAGGGATCACACTCTTTCCCCATCAGTTCCCTAGCTCCTGGTCAGGTCTTTATTCCACGCTGTGCAGGGAAGGTGGGGTCTCCCCTCCACCAGGGTCCGCAGTACAGACACATGCCCACCCCTCTTCTAAAAGTCATTCAGTAGAAAAACAAATAGTAAACATTTCCTCTGCCACTTTTCCTGCTAACTGCCATGACTCAAGCGCTTAGGGCTAGTGAGAAAGCTCAAAAGAAAATTCCTGAAGAGCTCTGGGCACCAAGGCGGCTTAAAAAGAGGGTGCTCGGAGCTCATCTCCTTTTCAACAGCTGGAAGAGTCACCCTGACCCACATAAAGTAGGAACCTGAGTGCTACAACCCTGCTTTGAAGATCTGCCTTAGTTGAGTTCAAAGGGAATGGAAAACTAGGTCAGTTGCCCAGGGTTTTTAAAAGAGAATAGAATAAAGGGGAAACAAGTTCTATTTCTAAGGAAATTGGTATTTTCCATCTTCCATTGTCTTGGTTCTTAACCAAAGGAAATAAATAAACTAGGAAGCTTGAATTTGTATCAGCGGTGTAAGTCTGAATAACCAAGAAAGAGCAGGTCAAATAAGTCACTTGGGATTGGCCACCACTTCCCAGTGCCCTGTGGGAACTATCCTAGTGAAGAGCAGCACAGCCCTGGAGGGTAGGAGTGAGGTGTGGGGCATCCGCCCTAAGCAGCTTTTCCCACGGAGGTAGCTACTCCTCACGCTCATTTATTCATTCATCAAACATTTATGATCAACTCTGCTAGGCTGGGTCCTGCTCCCCTGCTCCCCTCTGAGCTTAAAGGCTGCACATACCCTCCTAGTGGTGAGCCTTCCCCAAGGGGTCCCGGCCTGAACACCGCACACAGCATCTCACAGCGTAAAATGCGCCTCCAAGAAAGGCGCTGCGTTTCCCAGTTCACCACCAAGGCCCAGAGGGTAATTAAGGAGCCCAGAGCCAAGGCACGTCTTCCTCTTCTGAAACCAGAGATCTTTCTGCATCAGGATCCATTGCCGTCCAGAGGCTGCTGGTAGCTTCCACGTCCAACCACAGCTGACACCCCTGCCAATGTCACGTGTCTCTCACTCCCACTACAGTGTGAGCTCCTTGAAGGGTAGAGACGCCTTAATCACATTTTGAATGAAAACCTTTAATGAACTAAGTGCCCCCCAAAGTCAAGTACCTTCAGTAGGACCAGCTAAGAGTGGGAGGTACTCTTCTGCTCCGCGCTGTTCACGTCCAACCCCAGGGGAGGCTCACTAATGTATGGTACACCCCGTGTTCCTCAACGTCTGGCATCACTGCCAGAATTACATGGCCCTACACTCTTCCTCCCACTGGACCGGTCCTATGAACTCCCTTCAGACCTGGTATCAAGCCCCAGCCAGCCGAGCAGATGACGTGCCCGAGGGAGGGTTTGACATAGGGCCTGCTAGAGGGTGGGGGCAGCAAAATGGACTGGGAGGCATCTAGGGCCAGCAGCTGCAGGGAACCTCACTTCCTGGGGCCTGCGGGAGCACGGGGAAGGACAAGGTCACCAGAGCCAGGCGAGAGCTGGAGCATGCGAGGGCAGTTACCTGAAGAGCTAGAGTGGGCAGACGGCCTCCAAGGCAAGCACAGGCAGGCAGCAAGGGACAAGCCAGGGACTAATACCCTGGTCTCCTGCTCCTGTCTCTGCCGGCTGAGCTCCCACTCACCATTCACCACAGAATCACTCAGGGGGAGCTCAGGTGGTGCCCCAGCAGAAGTCATACTCCAGGACCGGAACAGGCAGGGAAGACAGAATGCCTCAGGATGGGGAGGAGTGACAAGAGGAGAAAACTCAAAAGAAACCTTCTTTTTAAGGGCCCCAGGGCACTCCCACATGATGCTCCAGCCCTACCTGTAGGAGACCTGAAGTCACAGCTCAACAGCCAGGCCCTGCTCTGGACTCACCTTGGCTCCCAGGCCCTCGGTCTTGTTCCCAGGCATGAACAGAGTCCAGCTGCTCTGTCGGCTTCAGAGCCGAAGAAACTTCTCATCTGAGTCCATGATGCTTTACTGTGTTTTTAGCACATGGTCATGTGCTAAAAAGTTATATGAGAGGGTCTGTGCTCAAGGACCTGGCCAGACCAGGCCACAGAGGGCAAAGGCTACGGGCTGGGGTCAGGCCATGAGAGGCTGGCCCCATCTTACTGCTCCCGTCAGCTGGGCCTATAATCCACCTCTCCTCAGTTTCCCATCCTGTTAAAAGAGGACATGGAGCCAAATGACCTCCTCAGCCTGGTTCTAAGCCTCTAGAGTCTTTGAAGGGCAAGAATAGGAGTGTTTTGTAATCCTAGAGAGGGGCATGCATTGGGTATGGAGGGAGTGGGCTTTAAGCTGACCAAGAAGGTCTGCAGTATTGGGAAAGGCAGGGTGGGGCAGGCTCAAGCAATGGCAAGGATGTGTGAAGGCCCCCAGCCCCTGAGGGGGAACAGCGGCGCCACAATTGCTAGTGTGGTTTAAAATCGCCTGGGCAATGGGGAACCTCTAAGGTACTAAGCAAAGTGGGTGGAGGGAGGTAACAAGCAGAAGAGGACGTGCCCCTATCAAGTTATGGGCCTAAAACCCCAAACTTGTTTTCCTTCCCTCTGCGTCACTGGAAGAGTGAGAACCTGGGAAATCAAGTAAGAGCCAACTCTGGATAGTTAACTCAGGAATCAATTGCCTTAGAGTTATATTTCCAAATCAAAAATCAGATTAAATCACTCTCTTGCTCATAAACCTTCCACAGTTCTTTTTGCCTACAGGACAAAGTCCAAACTCCTTAGCTTGACAAGCAATCTCACCCGGTCCCACACGGCAAATCCCCCGCACTGCCCAAGCCACTCGCCGACCACATTCCCCCTTTCCCTGCAACAAGCCGCTGAAAGCATGAGCCATCAATCCGTTCCTTTGGCAAAGACTTGTGGGGCATTTATTAAGCATCTGCTGCCAGTCAGGCCCCAACACAGCAGCGATCGAGGCAGACACAGCCCTCTCTTCTTGACACAAGTGTGGGGAGGGAGGTAGCTCTTGAACAATAGCCGCAGCTGCGCTCACTGGTGGGTGGAGGTGGGCCGTTGCATGCTCTGAGATAGAACCCGGGGCCTAACTTCTATTCGGGCACCACGGAAGCTTCCCTGCAGGTGCCTGAGGGACCAAGGACTCAGCCCAGTTGAGGCAGTGCAGGTGGGAGGTTCGAGGGGAAGTGCCCCAGTCAGAGGGAACAGCAGGTGCAAAGCCACTGAGGCTGGCCCAGCCCTGTGATGACAAGTCACATCATTGTGAGCGCACTGATACGTGCCTGGGGGTGTGAGCGTGAAAATACTCACCAGCGTATTTTACCTAGTTGCGTCCAGAAGGGGCAGTGAGGAAGCATGCAGTGCTTTCTTTGGAATCTGCTTCTAGTCTCTCTCACCCTGTGGCAAGTGGTTTGTTTGTCTGTCCAGAGTCTACCTCTTTATGGGGTCAGTGAATTCCTGTCCTTGGAACCCATCCTCACCTCATAGACTGGAAAGTTCCATTTTAATATGTATTAAACTATCCGGTGAAGTCTTACCCTCCCAGTACCCCTCATCCATAAATTATCAAGAAAGAGACTGCATTCTTTGCTGGGGGTTTTAGATCTGTCTTCCCTGGAAGCCTAGAAAAGATCCTCAAACTGTGCAGACAGTCAATAAATATCTGTTAGTTAAGAGATTAAATGAATGAAATAGCCAAAGCCGCGGGAAACACCCCGGATTAAACCTCTCTCAGGGCTGCATCTTCAGCACTCAGAGTCAGGTCCGAGCTTCTCTCAAAGAGTGAGCCATCTTTCCGTCCCTGCAAGGAGAGATGCCAGTGTGAGCCGGCGCTGCTGATGGGGGTGGGCCTTGCTTCGCGGGATGAGGACACGGCTGGGAGACAGCCGGGCTCAGACAGGGGCATTCCCTGCAACTCGAGCCCAAAGAAAATCTATTCCGGTCATAGTGGTGCTCAGTGGTGAGTGAGCTAGGTCCAAGGAGGAGTGGGAGTACAAAGCCTTTCCAGTGACCTTGAGCAAGAAAAACAAAACAGCAGATTGCTTCAGCAGCTCCCTTGAGTCCAGGTTCAAGGCCGCCCACCCAAGGCCAGCCCCTCTGACTTCCAGGCCCTCTGCTCCCCGAGCGCGGGACCAAGAGAACAAGAGCCCCACATGTTCACCTACATGGGAAGGGAGACATACGCCGCGGCATTTACATTCCTGTGTGCACAGTGTTTTCAAGTCCTGGGATGTGATGTTGATGAAAGACAGTTAATTCAATTTCTACGGAGAAATTGATTAATGGACTGGATTAACAGAAGTCCCTTGTGTCCGCAGCCTTCGCCCAGCATACAAATTCTGTGTTATCTCCCCTGGTTTTCTCCTTCCCTCCTCACTTGACACTTTAACAATACAAACGGGGGCCCAGTGGGAAGAAGGAGGGAGGAGAGGAAAGATGAGGAGCTGCAGATTAGGGCTGGAGCACACCTCTATATTTAATTAGTTCTATTAATATTTTAAAAAATAATAAAAAAGTCCTGAGAAGAATATACTGATCTTGGGGTTGTTCTAGCAATTGATAGCTATTCTGGAGCAGGAACTCCGCCAGAGAGACCTTCAGGGACTTCCAACCTTTTCTTTGGTGAGGAGCCCTTCCCCGCTCACCCGGGAATACACCAGAAGTCACAGTCTCCTTGAAACCCCAGTTAATGTGAGAAAGCTCTAGAGTGGCTGAGGGCAGCTCCCAGGCTGCCTCTCAGAGCTCCCGGCTCTTGGGGGAGGGCCCTGGCCACTACAACAAGTCAGAGAAGGCAGTTCCTAGAAACGAGGCCAACGGGGGCTGGCAGCGCACCCCCACGGTGGCGAGGGGGCTTCTTTGGTTTCATATTTACCTGCTGACGTTGATGAGGAGACTAGGCAGGCGTGGACAACATGGCCCCAGAGGGCCCTTCCTGACCTCAGGGTGGGGGCCGGGATATGCATCACTTTCAGTCTCTGACTTAGATCTGTAAGATCCTCACTCTCTTCCAAGGCCTCCAATTCTGCAGCCAGTTTTGACTCTACTTCTGAATCAGAAAAGTAGGATGTAGTGCTGTGGTTTGAATGGCTGTCTCCCCAAAATCTAGATGTGGAAGCCCTAATCCCCAATGCACTGATTTGGAAGTGAGCCTTTGGGAGCTGAGTAGCCTTGAGGGTGGAACCCTCAAGAACGGGGTTAGTGCCTTTACAGAATTGCCCCCAGAGAGAATTGCCCCTTTCACCACCTTGTGAGGACACAGCAAGAAGAGGGCCATGTAGGAAGCAGGATGAGGTGCTCACCAGACACACATCTGCTGGCACCTTATCTTGAACTTCCAGCCTCCAGAACAGTGAGAAATAAATTTCTATTGTTTAAGCCACCCAGGCACTGGCATATTGTTCTAACAAACAACCCAAACAATCTAAGACACTGAAGGAAATCCTAAAGAAATCAGTAAATATACTGTCCTTTGTATGTATTCGATGTGTCTGACTCCACAATGGAACTGGCTGCAAGGAAATACACCTTAGGGGAAGTCACGTGACAGGCACATGGGCAGGCACACCTCCTGACTCCGCCCTTCCCACCCCCTTTAGAAAGGGATCCATCAAGCCTCCTAGATTATCAATAATCTAGTGCTTTGTGGCCTTAGTGAAGGTATAGCTAGTTACCCATGTACCTTAGACCTTGAACCTGTACCTTGGTAGTCAGGAGGTAGGCAATGGAACCCAGACAGGCATAAGATGATATGTCACTAAAAAAATTCTGATGAATAATTTATTCAAATGAACCAGTGAATGTTAGACAATATTGCATTACAAAATAAATCAATTATGATTTTAAAAAAAGAGTGAAATCTCAGTTCATTGAAAAACATTGCAAACATGGGCAATTTTCTCCTTATTAAAAAAAGAATGAAATCTGATTTAAATATGAGTCTGTTACAATGGCTACAGAGCCATTTCTGTGACTGCCTAATAGAATGTCCCCCTAAACAAACCACATCTGCTAGATGCCTGCCTTACCTTTTTAAATTAAAATTCTACTCCCACTGTTGGAAGGTTAACTTTGAACTTACAAGGCTATGTAGCTCTTTGGGGTATGGAGTTAGTTGCCTGTAAATATGCATAAATTAGCATCATTTATCCCATGTGGGGTTTCCAAGAAGAACTGTGAATGCTTCTGTAAGTATCTGGGTGGATCACCTTTTTCTGATACCATGAGAAGGAAAATGTCATTCAAGAATGCTAAGAATCGGGCCTCCCCGGTGGTGCAGCGGTTAAGCGCTGAGCTGTGGAGCTGTGGAGCTGTCGGCAGTGGCGACGCAGGTTCGACGCCCGGCCGGGGAGAATCCCACATGGCGCGGCAGACCTCTCCTGCCTTGCCCACTGCTCCCCTCAGCAGTGTATTTCTGATCTGCCTGTTCTGCTACCTGCTCTGTCTCTGGTGAACCCTCTCGCCGCCCCACGCCTCTGGCCTGTACCCCAGCTTGTATGTATAAATAAAAAATAAATATTAAAAAAAAAACAATGCTAAGAATCTCAGGAGGTTACATTTTTGGAAAATGTAAGGAAAGCTAAGAACTTCATTTTGATTGCAATTAAATAGAGCAGGGAGTAAACAACTCTCCATGAGCTCACTGGAAAAATGGAATCTCCATTCAGTCATTCAAAACCCTCCCTGGCCCGTCTTCCTACCACGCAGCCCCTGCACAGCCCTGAACCTGGGGGTGGTTACAGAAGCGCCAGCCACCGGAAAGCCTGCTCCCTGCCATGTCGGCCCTGCCCAGCCGCTCCTGGCAGAGGGCGGTGCTGTGAGGTTATCCCATAAATCCTAAAGTCCATGACTTGTGATTCACCCCTGGCCCTAAGCAAGTCCATTGCACGTGAGGGTTTGCTGACTGGTAGGGTAACTGCACAGGTGGGAAGCAGACCTGAAAGTCATACCTGGAAGCAGGAATAGATGAAGGGAAGGCAAAGCCACCAAAACAGAGGGGTGGGGGCTGAAGACTAACTTCATTTACTGTATAATTTTGTATCAGTACAGTTCTCCCTGTCCCTTCAAAGGAAGCAGCTGAGGACAACTGATACACCCTCAACCCTCAGAAGACAACCACTTCCTCATCGCTTCATCCCAGCAGCCACCAAGCACTCACTTAGCACCAGGCGCCAGCTCAGAACCTTGACTGACGGAGAGGAGGAGGGGAAAGGCAGACTCAGGACAGGGAGGCTGGTGCAGCCCCAGCTCTGGCCCTGCCTCCTCTCCGGAGCAATGCCCAACACGAGCGGCAGGGGCAGCTCTGGGGCACAGGCAGGGGTGTGGCAGTCCCAGAGTGGTTCTGGGAGGCAGCTAGAAGAGTGCCTGAGGCAGAGACGAGGATTTGAGGGGTGGCTTTTGCTGAATGTTTAAGGGAACTACCTGGTCCCCTAGTTTAGCCAACACTCTCCCTCATCTCTGAACTCCACCCTGTGGTGATTCCTCCTCTAACGGTTTGCGACCATCAATATCCCTGTGTCTTCTCGCGTTTGCATTTGCCCTGCGGCCCTGTGGAAGGTGCAGGCTGCCTAGTCTAGTCCGGGACATGTTACGCGCTGGGGGACAAGGCGTGATTCTGGCAGGAGTGTATCTGCTCTAGAAAACCCCCAAGCCAGGATGGTTCCCAGAGCCTAGGAGGGACAGAGGGGCCTGGCTGGAACCTCCTCGGGGCCCCTACTCACCCCGGTTGTAGTTCAAGCCATCGCCATTTCTGACTACGTGCAGGGGAGCCAGGGGCCTGTTAGCTGGGGATTGGGAGGGACCTGATCTCCAGAGCAGGATTCTAAACAGTGACGAGGGTGTGTGCTCTGGGGAGACTCAGGGCAGCCCAGGCATTAAGGCTGCAACCCCGAGAGCACATGCACACTGTACCCCTCTGCCCCTATTCTCAGCCAGTCTACACTAATTCCAATCCCTGGAATAAGTTACAATTTCTCAAGCTTTGCCTAAGGTCATATCTCTGTTTCGGAACTTGTACCTATCCCCAGGCATTCTTTATTGCAATGGAAAATTCCTGTGTATCATTAAAGACCCATGTCCTGGTTGTCTTGCTTTGTTTTCTGATCACTCCTATTCAGCATCTATCACACTATCACACTACTCAGCAAGCACTGATGCTATTATCTATTCCTCATCCACATACTAGACTGAGTATCAGAGCTGGAGCCACAATGTTCACCTCTGAATAATCACAGTGATTTATGAACGAGTGAATGAATGAATGAATAGTAAGTGCAAATGTCAGTTGGATTGAGTAGTCAAGAAGGTTCTATCATCATGTATTATATGAGGAAAGATGAAACTTCCCGTCCACAAGGTCTGGGTGGGAATATTTCTCCCTCTCCCAGCACCATTACCTGACCTCTCTCTGCAACCCATACATTTGTGGACGGAAGTGGCACTTGCCAAATCATAGCGCAGCCTCTGCAGCAGCTTGGTCCAGGAACTCCAAGCATTTACATCTACCCTAAAGATGAGTTGGATGGTCAGTCTATTTTCGCTGGCCTCCTCTCCCTGTAGATTGAACAGAGGACCCCCCCCCCCCAGACCAGGAATGTTGCAGTCACTAGCTCAGATTTTATTTTAGAGGAGGAAGCAAATATTATGATAATAAATGAAATAGAGAAATAAGTGAATTCTTAATGGGGTCCTTAGGGAAGGGTGGATCACTTTATCTAGGGAGCTTTTCTCCAGATAGGGAAAGAGTAGGGAAAACTAATTTGCTGTCCTGGAGCACATCCCATGTGGAACGAGCTTTCACATATGTACCTCATTATAGGTCCTTGCTGCAGACTAGAAAGACAAGACCTCAAGAAGCTGATCCCAGGAGCACAGCTACGGAGCAGAGGTGCCAAAACTCAAACCTAGAGCTAACTACAAAGTCTAAAGGAAATGAGTGGCCTTCCTGCCAGGAATCTCTCTGCTGAATGACAGACTGCAAAGGGGCCCTTGTTAGATAAAATAGCACCTCGAAAACTAAGTTGTATCTCAGACAACCTCCAGGGGATAAAACAAGTCAAAGCAAGACTGACCTGGTTCTCCTCAATTTCCTCCCCTTGGGGAGCCTGCACCCCACCCTTGGTCTGTCACTGCTTCATCACTGGGCCCAAAGGACAGTTACCCACCTTTAAAGACTAGTTCAAAGATGCAAATCCTGCCCTTAGTTCCTCTTTGACGAGTTGAGTAGTTGAATTTCCAAGAATTTGCCATCTATTGTAGGAAAACAATAGGGGAGGACACGGGGAAGCTTAAAAACCACTGGGCTCCAAGCCATGGACTTCGACTCTTGCAAGATGAGTCCAAATCATTGTTTACTGTCCTGTGCCCCGAAAAGGTCTCCAGGGTGCACCTGAAGTCAGTCTCCTCAGTCAAGCAGAGGCCAGGGTATCCAGAGAACTGAAGAAAGGTCTGGAACCCAGGCTCACTGGTGAGACAGGCAGTGTGGGGCGACAGTCATGAGGACAGAGCGTGAGCCTGGGGGTCAGAGCAGCTGACGAGGCCCTCCAGATCTCCTGCCAATGGCATCCGTGGACAGAAGCACAGACCTCGTCACGCGTTCCTAGTTTAATGCTCTCTGTGCTTTTCTGTCACCTCTGCCTGCCCCCAAGTCTTGTAGAATCTCCCTCTTTGTATTAGTCTGGGTTATCCAGAGAAACAAAACCAATGGGGTGTGTGTCTATCTGTCTGTCTATGGAGAGAAACAAAGAGGCATATTATAAGGAAGTGTTTCAAGATTATTGAGACTGAAAAGCCCCACGAGCTACAGACCTCAAGCTGGAGAACTGGGAGAGAGGAGGTGTAAGCTCCAGCCCAAGGCCTGCAGGTGTGAGAAGAACCAGTGCTTCAGCTCAAGGACAAAGGCACAGAGACCAGGGCGCCAGCTCAGAGAGCCAGGCAGGAGTCCCCGCTCCCTCTGCTCTGCCGAGGGTCAGACTTTGTGTCCTGTCCAGGCTGTAAGTGGTTTGGAGGGGCCCACCCACAGAGGGAGGGCGAGCTACTGTACCCAGTCCGTGCACTCCAGGTTACCCTCATCACAAACACCCTCCCCCAACACATCCAGGGTAACATTTGATGTGGTGCTTTTGCACCTGTTGGCCCAGGCAAGCTGATACATGAAACCAACTATGAGAGTGTCAGGTGTGCAGTTACCCCTCTTCTCTGACCAAGCCCCCCAACCTCATATCCCTGGCCTTTACACATTTCCCTACAAGGAACACTCTTCCCTCCCCTCTCTTTGGTCTTGAACTCATACTCAAAACTCAGTTCTTAGGTGGCTTCACTGACTCTTCAGTCTCCCCGTTACCAGAGCAGCTCAGTTCAGTTCACTGTCATCCAACACTTCCCATACGATGCTCTACACCCTGAGGAAGACGGAGGGCAAGACAAGCCCCCGTTCCATCGGCATTTGTAGAAGTGGGAGACGGTCATGACAAAGGTAATTTCTAAACCCTACGAGAGGCACCTCACTAACCTGAGGCGGTGAGTGGGAGCTACAGGGATCTCCCTGGAGAAGCAGGCTCATAACCCAAGACTGGAGGTGCATGTTAGGATAACAACCAAGAACAGGGCTGGCACTTACAGTCTGAAAAGCAACAGGACGAAAGGAGCGGGGCTCAGAGCCCACAGCCATGGGGAAGCACAGCGGTTGGTGTAGCAGGAACGTGAGGCAAGTGAGAGAGGCTCTCAGGGGAAACGCTGATGCTACATCCAGGTTCTGGAGACACTTACAAACCATGGAGAGGAGCCTGGCCTTCATCCAGCACGGGGAAGAATGAGACCTGTGCATGCTACTGTGTGAACACCAGCCCACTACGTGAACACCAGCCCGCTGCGTGACCACCAGCCCGCTGCGTGAACACCAGTCCACTGCACTCTCCGTGTGCGGCCGCTCTAAGACACTGAGCTTCCGGAGAACAAGGACCTGTCCTAGTCACCTTGTGACACTCGGCACAGCGCCTGTTACAAACAAACTTAGTCGGGTTTGTGCAAGGGGTGCATGGGTGGGTGTCTGGGTGTCTGGGCGGTGGATGGGTGTGTGTGTGCATGCGTGGGAGGATGGGTGAATGAATAAGTTAAGACTATTGTCTCATCTGGCCTTTGCAGAAAAAGAAGATGAGTCGGAGACTCTTTATAGTTCTTTTACTGATGGGAAAACTGAGCAGAAGGAAATAAATGACCTGTCCGGACTCCTGCCTGTGCTGCTGTCCTGACTGGCTACTCAGGGTTCCCCCCGTGAACGTGTGTCTTTGCTCTGCAAGAGAGACTGGGTGGGAGGCGGGGGCACAGCAGGTGCCTGGCTGCCAGCCTGGTCCCCGACAAGCTTCTGCAGAGGACCTTCAGCTTCCACAACTATGATCAAACTACCCCAGGAAAGAGAGGGCTCTGGCCCGCCCAGTGCTGTCCTTTCTTTAGGGGTTGAATGGCAAAGCCACGAGCATCCTAACAACATTAAGTGCTTTTAGTGATTTTCCAGGATTTTTCTCAGTACATACCTTTCAAAATAGGTGAATTTTTACCAAGTTTACCCCGTTTTATTTCTTCCTCCCAGGAGATTTTTCTCTCTCCTGTTAGCTGCTCCTGCTTGCTTTGCCACATCTTTCTCCTGCTCCCTGCATCCTCCTGCCCTCTCACTGCTACTTCCTAGCTCGGCTCGCCCGTCCTGCCCAGCCAGCCCTCTCAAGCCTCCTGGCTCTGCTACAGCATTTGCCTGGCCCTCCAGGAGCTGTCTGCTGGGACTTTGCTTCTCCAGAACACTCGTCATGACCTCACTGTCCCCACAGCCACCCCTGCCCACCCAGAAGAGCAGAGCCAGGCAGGGAGCAGGGCTGCCAGCAAGCTGCGTTGCCGGGGAGCAGTTATGCAGCGCAGTCTCTTGGTTTCATCTAGTGGAACTGGCCACATAATTAACTCCTCTCCATGGAGCCTGCTGGTCCCTGAGCTCCCTTTATATTCAGTTTTACATTTCAAGGACGTTCCAGAGCCTACATCTGCTCCAGCAGCATGTTCAGGCTACTTTCCTGCCACCTCTCAGTGGGAACATGGTTTGGAATCAGTTTCTGCTTCTTTCCAGCCAGAGTGCCCTGGCCCAGCATTAGCCTGCCCGACAGACGCACTTCTCCCAGCCTATCGCCAGGACCTTCTGTCCAGCTCTGACCACAGTCAAGCCAGAAGAGGACAGAGGCAGTAGAGTTGAGAGCAAGCGCAGAGAGACGAAGGATTTCAGCTCACAGCCCCCTCCCTACCCAGCACGACCCCTTCAACGGGAGTAGAAATCTTTGGAGTCCACCATCTTCTCTCTAGCACAGTTCCCAAGAAGACCAACTCCCTCATTTTGATCAGACTTGCTACATCAAAAATATTTCTCGCTTCTGTTTAGCCTGAGAGATTCAATACAGACTTGCAGGGACTAATGGAGGTAAATATCCAAGCAAATGGGTTTGATAAAAAGCAAGAAAATTAAAAGGCTTTATAATTGTTCCAGGGTAAAATCATGTGGCTTTGTTCTCTGCATTTGTTTAACTGGAATTGTATTTTGGCATCGTGCCCTTAGAGGCACAAAGCGGGAGGGCATATGGTGCCCTGGTGCACAATGGCAATGAGATTGAGAATGTCACGGTTAGCCCTTAGAAGGCCGGTTCTATAGCAGAAAAGGATGGGAGCAGGAGATTGGCCTTTACATGGACATGATTATTCTCACCATTTGCTGTTTCCCTCCTTGCTTTGGCTGCTGCCACACTTGGCTAAGCCAGCAGCACACCCCAGCGAGGTGTGGGACACTCCTGGAGACACAGGAGGCAGCCAGCCCACCCACCTGCAGGGCCGCACTCGCCTTCATCTTTCACTAGCCCCTTCCCTCCTCCAAACTGCCCTGAAGGTCCATTCTGCAAAGGACCAGCAGTACCTAACAACACCCAAGGGCACTTAGCTGGGCCAACACACCCTAAGGCCCTTGTCTCTTTTATTTCTGAACACCAAGAAAATCTATGGCATGGGCCTCCCTGGTGGCACAACAGGTTAAGTCTCGGCACTATGTGGCTATCCAGAGCCATTGCAGCATGAGTTCGATCTCCAGTCAGGGAGATTCCCACATGGCGCAGCAGACCTCTCCTGTCTTGCCCTCTTGCTCCTCTGCTCCCCTCAGCAGTGTATTTCAGTAAATCCACCTCACTTTCCACTCTGTCTCTGGTGAATCCTCTCCCCTCCCCGCCCCACACACTTCTGGCCTGCACCCCAGCTTGTATGCATAAGTAAATAAATCTTTAAAAAAAAAGAATAGAAAATCTATGGCAAAGAGTTTTCCAGGCCAGCCAGGGGAGACATTTCCCCACCTTAACAGAGCCTAGTAACATCCATCACCCTGTCATTCCAGGCCCACCACTGGGAACAACTGGGAATGATGTCTCAGGACCAAGAAGGGCTTCCAGCACTCAGTCTAGAAGACAGCACTGAGGGAAGAGGAAGAAGGCGAGGTCAAGTCTCCTTCTATCCTTTCAATCCTATACCTAGTTGAGAAAGTAGTTACAGAGCAGGAGGATGCAAGGAAACTTTTATTTGTTGTTTGCTTGTTTCATATCAACGTAGAATAATAATACAGTATTTATCTGTTTTATTTATGTCTCTATATGCACACATATACATGCACATACATATAAAATACACCTGGTCTTTAATATGCTGCTGGACATGCTTAACCTCTAGGATGAGGATAATGTATATTTCTTTATAGAAGAAACCAAGGTAAAGGTAACAAGCATGATTTACCAGAGTCACAGAATTAACTGGTGGCCAAACTGAACCTATAACCCAGGTTACCTTACTTCCACAGCTGAAATACACAACACCCCACGCCATGTCCTCACCAATGAGAGCAACATAGGACCACCCAGTCTGAAGCTCCCGGGTTCCTGATCCTGGCAAGCCCAAGGGAGGGTTTGTGAGATGGGCTGGTAAAAGCTTCAAGGCTTGGAAGTCCAGATACAAGAGAAGGCAGGTTTGGGAAAGTAAAAGACATTCTGAAAGGGGGCCTCCCTGGTGGCGCAGCGGTTAAGCGCTTCGCTGTGGAGCTGTTGACAGAGGCGACGTGAGTTCGATGCTCAGCTGGGGAGATTCCCACATAGCGCGGCAGACCTCTCCTGCCTCACCCACTGCTCCCCTCAGCAGTGTGTTTCCATCCAACTGCCTGTTCTGCTCCCCACTCTGTCTCTGGTGAACCCTCTCGCTGCCCCACACCTCTGGCCTGTACACTAACTTGTATGCATAAATAAATAAATCTTTAAAAAAAAAGAAATTCTGAAAGGAAAGTAGGAAGCCAGGATTAGAGGCCAGAGATAAATTTCTATTAAGTTAGTAAGAACGAATTGAACTACCCCTCCCAGAAATATTGGCCTCCAATCAGTAAGCAGGTGTCTATGCCGTCATTCGGGGAAATTCTATTGTGTATCAGACACAGAGCTGGTCACCACAGGGAAGATGTGAGAGCACAGGAAGTTTTCTTGCCTCTAGGTCTTTCTAGTGAAGAAGATAAATATGGCTTTGACAAAGACCATTCATTGACCCCTTATATTAATCATCTTTTTTCTTAGAAATATCACTCTTGGTTTTAGCAGGGATTAGAGACCATTCTTCAGATTTGCCTGACAATCAGGTCATAAGCGGAGGAGAGATGTGCAAGCTATTTAAAAAATATGATTAAAAGGAAGGAATGTGCCCTTTTTAAACTTTCCTTCTTCAGTCTGGCTGGAATGTGGATATGAAGGCTGGACCTCCAGCAGCCACTTTGACGTTGAGTCGACTTTTGGAATAGAAACTACACAGAACAGAAAAGGCCTGGACCCTGACACCACGGGGTGTCCACCAGAAACTACCTCCAGGTTTTTATCTATAAGAAGGAGCCTTTTGCCTTGTGTAAGATGCTACTATTTTTGAGCTTTCTGTTATACTCAGTTAAATATAATCCTAACTAGTAAAGTGATCACCAGACAGGTCAGACCAGAGAAAGAGCTAATAGTGTTCTGAGGCGCAAGGGAGCAGATCGATTGAC
This sequence comes from Scalopus aquaticus, assembly GCA_004024925.1. Taxonomy (NCBI): domain Eukaryota; kingdom Metazoa; phylum Chordata; class Mammalia; order Eulipotyphla; family Talpidae; genus Scalopus; species Scalopus aquaticus. The sequence goes on from PVIJ01000830.1 coordinate 19,822, forward strand.
TCTGCCCAGGCAGGTTAAAAAAGACATCCCAGGAAGATGTGTGAATGAGTCTTTAAAACAAAGCAGGATTCCTCCGGTAGACAAGCGGGTGGGGGTCCAGGCGGGCACAGCACCAGGAAGGCCTGGAGACAGGAAAGCACACATTTCATTCAGGGAATGAAGTACCTGCAAACTGCTCCCTCAATTGGGGTGGAGAGGATTCCCGGGGGAGGGGACCTTTCCAAGACCACCCGGACCCTCTGGCCTCCGCTGATGAGTACAGTCCACCTCAGCTCCCGGCCCACTTCTCAGCAATTACAGCCCCAGTGCCTCTCTGTCTCACAGCTGTCCCTGCCAGCTGTTGTGACTATTCTCACTCCATCTTCTCTAGTCCACAGGGAACAGGCTGCTGGGTAGCAAGGAGTGGGGGACTCCAGGGAGACCGATTAAACACCTGCTGGGCCCCAAATGAAAGGTTTAGGAAGATGATTTCTGGGCTCCCAGGTAATTTGGGCCTTGCAAAGAGAATTGCTGCTTTCACAGGCACTCGAAGGACAGAGCATGTGAGATCCAGATAACCAGCCTCCACCCAGTATCAGTGATCGAACGCTGCCTAACAAGCTACTCCAGAACCAAGTGGATTAAAACAACAATTTGTTCCGCCTTATGGTTTTGTGAACTGGCTGGGCATCTTAGTCCCTGCACTGGGGACTGAATTGTCCCTTCAGGGGGAGTCCCTGGGAAGGTCAGCAGGGCTGGATGACACACACGGCTTCACACAAGTCTGGTGCTGCCAGACAAAGTTTACCATAACTCTTTCCAAGATGGCTTAAGGTTCTAGAGGTGTATGTGGGCTGGGGGCAGGGAGGAGGTTTGCAAGTTCTCTCCCACTGGGTCACAGCAGACACAGGGCCAGCTCAGATTATAGGGAGAGGAACAGACTCTACCTCTTGATTGGAAATTAGCAAATCACACTGCAAGAAAGCACACACAATGGAAGGACTTCTGTGGCCATCTTTAGAAACACTCTACCACTGTCTACTCTGACCACAATGATTCCCATTCCTTGAACTTGCAAACCACAGGATGCTCTGCTCCCAAAAGCCTAATCTCTTAATAGCATCAGCTCGAAGTTCAGGATGTCACCATCTGAATCAGACTTAAATGTGGATGAGGATCCTTGGGTGCAATTCCTCAGACACTGCTGATCCAGAAATCTGTGAACTCAAAAGACCAGTTTTCTGCTTGCATGTGGCTGGAACACAATGCGAGCAAGGACGTCAGCGTCTGGTCCAACCCCTTGCCCTCTCCCAGTCTCAACTAACAACCCCATGTCCTGCCTCTGTCCATGACGTTTTACTTTTTTATGACAATACTCCGCTTCCAGTTACAATGCCCTGAGGCTGGGTGGTCCGTGTTATGTGGAAGCGGGCACTGGGCAGCAGCGCTGCAGACTGTGCTGCTAAGGAAAGCGGGGTGGGGGGGAGTGGTAGGGGCACTGTACTGGTCAGAATTCTCCAGCGAAATGGAAACAATCTGAGATGATAGGGACATCGAGATAGGCAGAGACAGAGATAGCTGTAGAGATGGAGGTAGAGACAAAGAGAGATATATTTGAAGATATTTGCTAAGTGGAATCAGCTCACTCAATTATGGAGACTAAGAGTTCCCATGATCTACCATCAGCAAATGCAGAGCGGGTTATATAATTATAGTCTGAAGAGTCTTAAGGTCTGAGTACCAGAGAAGCTGCTGAGGTGGATGCTGGTCCCAGGGCAGGAGAAGAGTGGGGCCCCAGCTCCCACAGATGGGCAGAAAGGGAAAAGGGAGAAGTTCTTCATTCCCCCCAATTTATTTTCTATTCAGGCCCTCAATAAATTGGCTAACACCCATCCACAGGGGAAGACAATCTGCTTTACTGGGTCTACTGAGTCAAACCCTAATCTCATCCAAAGACAGCCTTACAGATACACCCCAAAGTAATGTTCAATTCAGGCACCCCTGGTCCCTCCAAGTTGACATTCAATTAACCATCACATTAATGATTTTGTGGATCTGGCTGAAGACAGAGTTCCAAGCAGAGAGGGGCATTTCATTTCTTGTAACTGTAGAAAGTGCATGAAGAGAGAGATGAGCTAAACAAGGAGTTATTTTCAGTTTTCAGGAAACATAGAGAAGATACAGTGTCCAAGGTTGTCTCCAGCCAGCAAAGATTCTCAAAGTAAGAAATAGCCTCAAAGTAAGTATCAAATCAAGAGTGCAGCCATTAAGACTCCTTTGTTAAGAACTCAGAAGTATGTGAGCCAAAAGATCATAGACCTTTCCAGCATGACAAAGGGGGGTCTACCAACCCCACAGTCCCATAGCTCATAGCTAAGGATGGAGAGTGGCCTGCCTCAGAAGAAATGTTGGATGTGGCATTGTCAAATGGAGTGGACAATCATCTTATGTAGAAAACGTGCAAAGTTTTAAAGCACTATATCAGATTTTACTAAATAGAAGCCCTTCAGCTGACAAAAAAGGGACAATTCAAAAGGAAAAGTACCCCCCCCCACCTCAAATTCTATAGACAGGAAACAGACTGAAAAAAACATAAACCTGCAAATATAATCTTCTTCTTACAGAAAAAGAAAGACATCTCAGCACAAAGCCTAGAATCCAAAGGACAGAACAAGAAGTGCTGAGGACAGAGACAGAGCTAAGACAGTAAGGGTTGAGGAAGCCACTCCAGAGGAATAGAACTGAGCTTTAGTTAAGGGAAACCCCAGGCTCCTGAAGCTGGGGGCACTGCAACACGTGTTTCACTGGATTCCATTTCTATGGACCAGTGTGTGCCTCCACTGGGGAATGCATGTCCTTTGTCCACCTCTCCATGGCACGTTGGCCATACATATTGGCAGTGTAGGTGGCAGATAGCTTGTCTTTTTTATTCGTAGGTACCTTGATCACTAGGAACCTCATGGAAGCAGCGACACACAGGATCTCATCTACATCTGGACCCGATGCAGAACACAAGATCTCGGATGTTGCCCATGATGCTATCATTGGGTCCAACTGCAGGATCTTGTGACTGGAATATAACAGAGGTGACATTTTGGCTCTTCTAATCCTAAGCTTTAAAGTGCCCTGCAGCTTTTATTTTACCTTCTAAGAACCATGAGTCATGGTTCAAAGTCCAGTTCCTGATGGAGAAGACATGGAGAAGGAATCAAGGTGCCCCAGCCAAGGAAGCACTAAGGCAATTTAGAGGAACACTCCACTGTCACAGTGAGGTGACATTTAGGTGAAGGCGGCCCCCGAGTCACCATAGGAAAGACCAGCACATCTGTCAGAATCATGAGAAGTAATAAGTGGTTGTTATTTCAATTTAAGCCACTAAGTTTGGAGAGGTGGTTTATTACACAAATTATTACTGACATAATCCTCCTGCCCATTTTGTTTTCTAACAGTCTGCCAGATTAGATGGAAAAATATAGTGATTTGTCTATCCATTGATGGGTGATAATAAGAGAAAGGATCTCACGATTTATGCCTTCCTAGTGGACAGGGAAACTTCATAAAATCCTGGAGAAGTCAGGAATGGTTCAATGTTCTCATTTTTTCAATGAGGGTGCAGATAGAGAAAATGTGTCCCCAAGAAAGACCTGAAGTTACTTAATCTATTGCATCATGGGTGCAAGTTGACGGAAAACACAGGCCTAGAAACTAAGTGTTCTACTCTAATCTCTTTTTGGTAAGAGCTCTTATTGGTAACGACATGGCTTCTTAGCCAGGAAAGTCCCTTGTGGGAAAAATAGGGTTTTGAAAAATTTCCCGTAAAGCTTGAATCACCTAGGAATACATTTGAGTAAGAGTCATCTAAAACTCCAAAAAGCAGGGTTTTAAAGAAACAGGTTTCATTTCGTCATAATAAGATGCCCAGAGAGAGCCAAGCAAGGGAAGTTCAGTGGCTCCAAACTGTCATCAGGGGACCAGGCTCCTCCTGATTTTCTTCTGCCATCTTGAACATGGAGCTTTCATTCTCACCCTTGTCGCTGCAAAAGCAATGGTGCTTCTTCAGGTAGTTTTCAAAGCACATGCAGGAAGAAGAGAAATGGGATAAAAGCATAAGAAAAATCTTTCTTCTTACAAGGCATGGTCTTTCCAGCCAGAAATGGAAACCTCCCTGGGACTTTTGCCAATGTCAAGTTGCCCAGAGTGATGTCACATGATCATCCAGTAACAAGAGGGTGAGAAAATTAGGTACTTTGTTTCTAGAGTCTGTCATACCAAAAGACAAAGGAAAAGTGAAATGGGTCTTGAGTGAACAAACCGGTGCTATACGTCATGTGATTCCAAAAGAGAAAAGCCAACGATCCCGGGAGAAGAGCAGAGTGACATGTCTGCCCTCGTCCTCGCCATTATCGCGTCCAATACTCAAACCCTCTGTGGCTGGTCCAGCTACTTGGATGAGAAGGATGGCGAGTCCCCCAAACAGAATGTGCATGTGTGTGTTCCTGGTGTGCAGAGGAGGTGGCGGCATGTAGCAACTTCCAGAGGCTTAGAGATCTGAAAAAGTCCTCCAGGATGTACAGTATGAACGCCCGGTGGATTCCCATACTGCCATGTGTTATACATATGCCAGTGGATCATCACCATGTTGGGAGTGAGCAAAGAGTCTGCTAAACTTAGAATAAATTTCGAATTAGCCTAAATTATAGATGCTTGGTAAATAGGACCCTTTTGTGAAGCAAGAAGGCCTGTCTAGCTAGAACATTCAGCTCCAGTCTCTGGGGCAGAATACAATTTAAAAGGAACGCTCCATCTTCAGAGCTTTGTGCTTCACATCATTCTCTAGCACGCAGCATCCAGTGGCCTAACTAGATCCAATCCCTCATCAGCAGCATTTAGGAAAAGCTCAGAAACTTCAGTTTCTTGGCATATGGGTAACATGTGTGAATACAGAAATGAAGTGTTACCAGAGGGACAGATAGAAGCTCAAGAAAGATCTATTATAAAAACAAAAAAAGGAGGAAGACAGCCAGCTGGGGAGCCAGAAATCATCATTGTATAGTTAATGAGGCCAACAATGGAAAAGCACTAAGTTCTGGATGAAGGCTAGAAATTAGCCATATTCCAGCTCAGGGAGGTCAGTCCTGACTTGGGAGCCTGAGGGGAAAAAAAGAGGCACAAATACCTTCCCATGACCCTTTCCTGGCCCACAGCATTGGCAAGTCACAATCACCTGGAGACGCTAATTGCATGGAGAACATCAGTTCCAAATTGTAAAATGGAGGTCTGGAGATATGGAGGAGTCCTGTCTCTGAATTCCCGCCACACCTCAGCTCCTGGGAGCTGCCACAACCTACTGTCCACTAGACAATACTACTTCCTGGCAGTGAGCCTGAAAATGGGCCAGCAGGCAGGAGAATGGACCATCTATGACTCCAGGAAAGCAGCAGTCTCCTCCTCCCCTCCCCCAGGGCCAAACAGACCATGGGGTGGCCAGACAAGCGCAAGCAAGACAATTAACAGCGAGCTGGTGGAAGGACGCTGCCCAGGTCAGGAGACATGACTTCTCATCTCCGCTCTCTTGCTAATTGATTCTATGCGCTCGGAAAGGTCAGCTCCTCCACGTCCCTGGACCTCAGCTTCATCATTTATATACCAAGATGGCCAAACAACAATCAGTGGTTTGGAAACTTTGTTTAAAACTGAGACCAAATTTTTTCCAAAGGGAATTTTTCAAGGAAACCAATATATAGAACAGGGAAAAGCAAAGATGATCTGTTTGAAGCCGCAGAACAGCCCTGAGCTGGGACACTGCAACTTTCCCAACATTTGGTCTGCAAAGCAATGAAAGAGGGCTCCTCTTGCTCTAAACAGTCTAGACGTACACAAAGCTTGATCTAAGGCAAAATTCATGTGCAGTGTACAGCAAAAGGAATAGACTGACAGTATTGCATGAGGTCAGAAACCCTACTGGCAATGAGCTGAGCAGAGCAATATTCTGCCCCAGTCTTAAAATTTAGAATGACACTAATTACCAATAGGTGGGGTGTCCACCTTCACCCAGCTTAGTTGGTAAATCTGTCTGTAACAACAGAGTCCTCATTCTGAAAGACTGTGACTCCTGATCCTAGGTCCAGTTCTTTCTTTTAAAAATACCTGAAATCAGTGCTGCATAGTAGAACTTTCTGTGAAGAACACCTTCTGATTCTGTGCAAATACAAAGCATTAGCCATCATTCACCTTATGAGGATGGTGATCACTGAAACCTGGCTGTATTATCTAAGGAACAGATTTTGTTGTTTAGTCATTTGGCACCTAGGGGCTGCCATGTTGGATAGTGCGGTCCTAAAGGATCTGTACTTCCTTTCTAGTCCTACCTTCTCTCTCCCTTGATCTAAGTTGAATGATCCCTGAGAGCCCCACAGAAAACAGTAGGGTGATCAGTAACCCCTGCCTACTCCACGTATGGTCCTGGAACCAGCACCTGGAGCCTGTCGGGGATGCAAGCCCCTTCCCAGACGTGCTAGATCATAAAGTACATCTTGAAAAGAACCCCAGGAGATGTGTATGCATATACAAGTTTGAGATGCACCTTCCTAGCCCAGTGAATTTGGGGTTGAGGGGGCCACATGTGGAAAATGACACCCAGGAAATGTTCAAATAGCCAAAATGGGTTGAAGCAGTGGTCTAACCCATATGGTCTAATCAAGATTCACTGGGCAGCACACAGCCTCTCCTTATTTATCTGTCCTTTGCATCTGCCCAGGAGGAGATATTATCAGTTTTTTTACAGGAGTCATTTAGTCTCCCAGAATGCCTGCTTACCCATTACCACTAAACTGTTAACACTTCAGTCTAGCCATTAACGAAGCTATTTAGCATAAACAGAAGGCAGCATCCGGCCTCCAACTCAGAGTTAGTGTAGCTAGACCAGGGGTTTCCAACCTCAGAGGTACTTCAGAGGCTTTGCGAACATCTGATTCTTATTATAAACATATATATTAGTATTTTAAAAGCATAATGCAAAATAGCAAAAGCATAAAAATTGGCCACATAATACATTTTAGCACATAGAAGACCTCCGCTAGGCAAATTTGTAATGCTAGGTTAAATCATCTTTGTTTAGACCTCAGAATAATTTCTGCCATCTGTGACAAATACTCAAACTTCTAGTAAATGTGTCATTGATTAAGAACATGGTTTTACTTTGGGGTCTCTTTTAATGTTTGTTTGCTTCGTTTTTTTAAGTTAGATCTTCACAGTTGTTTGTGTGAGGTTGTTTGAGAACATATTACCACTGCACATGTGTACGACGACAGGTTCAACAAGGAACAAGGCTAAGGGGGTACTGCTGGCGGGGCATCCTGTCCTCCCAGGTATAGTCTTCATGCAATCTCAGTGAAGAGAGACTCACAGCATCATGGTAACATCTCATAATGGTGGTTTAAGAGCTTATGATAATTTACAGGTGGTTCTTATTGATATTTTGTGCCATTTTTATTGGAGTGAAATTTGCATACAATGAAATGCACAGATCTTGACTATAATTGATGAACTTTGACAATATAAATACATGTGAAAACAACATCCAAACTGAATATAGCACATTCCCATCTCCCAGGATAGTCCTCTTCTAGTTCCTCATTACAAATTAGGTTTTTCTGTCCTTGAACTTCATATATATGTAACCACAAATATGATCTCATTTGTTTCTGCCTCTGTTCATGGATCACAGTGTTTTTGAGAACCATCTATTGTTACATAGAGCAATGTCAATTCTTCTTTTCATTACTGAGTAGTATTCCATTATATACACACATGTGTCTGTATATTATATATGCGTGTTATTTTTTGTTTATTCATTCTTTTGCATGTGGACTTATGGGTTGCCTCAGTTTTGTGTCATCATGCATAAAATTATTATTCATATATATATATATATATATCATTCTTATAAACATGTGTATTTGCATTCTTGGATAAATATCTGGAAGGGAATTTCAAGGTCACGGTGAGGTGTATATTTTATCTTATTAAGAAACTCCCTGTTTCCCAAAGCAGTTGGAAACCTCTTAATAACAAACTATCATAATTCAAGTCAATCCGCAGCTTTACAAATGGTGGTGTCAATCTTCTTTTCTTTATCCCTTTTACTAGATATGAAGAAGCTACTAATAAGCTGTTCGGGGTTTTGCTTCTTTAGGTTTCTTTACAGGCTTGTTGATCATTTGCATATTTTCTTTTGTGAATTATCTGTTCAAGTCTTTTGCTCATTTCTTGGAGACATATTTGTCTTTACTCTTGATGTAAGAACTGGAGTTCTTTTCTTCTTATTCTGGGTACAAATTATTTTTCAGATTTTTGTGTTATGGAGTATTTTTCTCCCAGTCTGTAGCTCTGTAGCTTATCTTTTTAATTTCTTTATGAAAATTTTAGGTTTTTTTTTACTTTTGAAAATGCAAATGGTGTTATATATTATTTGTATTTAGCTTTGATAGAACAATTTCCTACTCTCCATTAAGTCTCTAGAGCTATTCTTATAAAACAAAGGCAGGAATTAACAGAGAGGAAAGTGTGACTAGGTTGAATTCAGATTTTTTGGGCAAAACTGCTCCATGTGATGTGATAATGGTGGCTACAAGTCTTATTTGTTAAGACCCATAGAATGTTCAACACCCTTAGTGAACTTTAATGTAAACTATGGACTATGGGTGACAAGTGTCAATGTTGGTTTATTGTAACAAATGTACCACTGTACAATCTGTAGGATTGTAATGAATGTGCCATTCTGGTGGGGATGTTTATGATGAGGGAGTCTGTAGGGCTAGGGGCATATGGAAACTCTGTACTTTCTTCCTTAAATTTGCTGTGAACCTCAGATAGTTCTAAAAAATAAAACCTATCTAAAAATAAATAATGTGAAGGAATCTGTTACCACTTGCAATCACATATTCATGTAGTCTAGATTTTTATGACTATTCTCATTGGCTGACTTTATAATGAGTAAATGTTAAACATTCTTTCAATAAAGTAACACGTTTAATCATTTTATATATCATAATTCCCTATACTTTATTGATAAAACCTCTGCTATTTAAAACAGACAATTTTTTAAAAATCTTAAAAATATAGGCATAAATAAGCTACTATGTCATTCAGCCCACTTTAGTTTACTGTAAGAAATGTATTTATTCTTTTCATGTTTGAAATTCCTCTCTGATCTGCCATCAGCCAAATAAAAACACTTCTGTACTTATGCACACAGCACCTGAACATGTAATTCAATTATAGAACACCCAGTAGCAAATGCTCTAGAGGGGTTCCTGAATCCCAATCAGTTTGGATGGTTCTTGTGGCCCTGGATCCTTTATTAAGTCATTCAGTACCAGTCTTTTATAATTTCAAGAGTTCCTTCATGCTCCAGTAAGAGCAACTACTGGGCTCCAAGTTTCCAGAATTCTAAAATCAAAGGATAGAGAAACACAATTGAACATGGACAAAATTATCCTTTCAAATTCATTATATTTTCCATAAAGTGCATCACACCCTCCTGACCAGACGTAAGTGAGGTCGGGTGATCCAGGTGGTCGGCTCAGGAGAGCTGTGGCCGACTGAGTGGCACTGATGCTCGTCTGAGCAGCCCCCAAACAGAGCTGCCCTCACTGTCAGAACCTGCCCGGCTGGCCGAGGGCTGCTGCTATTGGAGCCCCAGGGCTGGCCTGCAGGCTGCATTCTGAGCTGGGGTTGGGGGAGGAGTTGGCGCAACAGGGGCTGTTTTCCCAGTGGCTCAGTGGAAGCTCCCATGGAATCCGCACCCACCCCCAATCAGGAGCAGCAGGGGCTCCTGTTACAGTGTTTTTCTTGAGGATAAGGAAGGGAATGTAATGGGGAAAGGATATGGAAGGATTAAGGTGCAAGAGCTGATCTATCAATATTTCTTAATCTGGATAGAGTCTCTGTGGTCAATTTTCTTCGTGTGTGTGTGTGTGTGTGTGTGTGTGTGTGTGTGTGTGTGTGTGTCCATACACCCTCTAAACTCTTTGATACATTTTATAAAATAATAAATATCATAATACATAGTGATGTACAGAATGTGATAAAAAGTTTCCATGAAAACTCCAACTTTACAGAACTATACTTTTATATACTAGAATCACCTACAACCAAGGAAAGTCTGATGTCGAAGAAGGAAAACTGTGAACTACCAAAAAGTAGCGGGTCCTGTCTCCCATCTCACATTTTCTCTGAGACACATGCACCTTGCCGGGACTGGCCACTAGAAGTAGTGGTGTTATTTTAATGGCTGGTATTATTTAAATGGTTTCTCCCTGACAGCTTTTAGGGAAGTTCCTAGAAATTCAATGTGCAGATGAGAAAACCTCCTAGTGTAGGAAACCTGTTTCTCGAAGATACGTGGACAGCCATTTCCATGCTCCGCTGCCCAAGGTCAGCATGTGCTGACACTGGGGCACAGATGCCAGGCTTTCTGTGACGTTTTCCCTCCAGTGGCAGATACTGCTGGTGCCAGACATACCTGTATGCTTAAACTCAAATTTTCCGTTATTCCCTTTCCCTTATTTCTGCATTTTCTCTTTGCAACAAAGTACCTACAACTAGCTGGAAAGCCATTCCTCAGAAGGGAAGTCCTTGAGGGCAGACGCTAGTCCTTATATTTCCACCCCTACACTCACAGGGACAGTTTCTGCAGTGTGGAGTCTTCACCATCTGTCTCTATGGTCTGCTACCCCTTCGGTCCTAGTCTAGACGCCATTGCTGCACTCAGTTCCCTTTAAATGCCCCCCACCCCGGCCCTTGCTGCCTTTTTTCCTAGTTCTCTAACTCCACTTTCTTGCTTCCTGTAGCTTTCTGCCACCAGGAAACTTCTGGCCCCGAGTGGAGTCTCCTTCCTCTTGCCAGGTGCCTCTCTCGTTTCTTGAATCCTTATTCTGCGCCAGTTATATACCAGGTGGCTGCCATGCCCTAGCACTGACTCCTCAAGAACTCATGGAGGAGGACTTAGTGCCCATATCTCACAGAAGAGGGTATGGACCTGCAGAGGGGTTGTGTAATTTACCAACCCAGGGCTAACTGATCCTAACATTCTCCCACTGTCCCGCTTCTCGCCACTTCTGCAGGAATTGCACTGTGCCCACACCACCTGCCCTCTGGCCCTGGGCAGCACCACACCATGCGCCTCACTGCCAGCTCCATCTGCTCGCCATGAGAAGCACTAGGTGTTTCCCAGAGCCCCGTCGCACCACAGCTCCAGCTCACGTTGGCATTCACCAGTCCAAACTCCAAACAATCTGCATCTTTTCTCAGATCTGTCAACACTGCAGTGTCATCTAATGCAGACATAGTGTCTCTGTAGCCAGTGTTTCATTTCTTGAAGAGAATGAACACAGCCTTTAGCCTTGGTCTGATCTAGTCAATCACCTCAATTTCTCCCAGTGGCTCTGGTCCTTTACCTCCTGACGCAGTGTCCAAAATAAATCCAATTTCTCTGCTGATCTGAAGCTCACATCAAACTCCTTTCTTCCAGGCATGTGAATTACTGCAAATGTGTCCCTTGGGTTCATCCCAATTGAGCTACCTGACTCACAGTGCTGACAATTTCGTCTCTCAGAAAGAAAAAGACGCAAGAATAGAGCTGCGACTCTGGACTTAATTCTGAACAACAAGGAAGAACAAATTGGTGAAGTAGAAGTGACGGGGACCTTGGGAAAAAGGAACCGTGTCATGTTAGAGGTTGTTATTGTGAATGAAAGAAATCCTGGATATAGTCAGGCATGTCACTTTTGAAAAGCAGCCTTCAAACCGTTCCAATCGGACCAGTGCCATGGACAAGCTCTACAAGGACAGTGGCCATATTTCTAAACCAAAATCTGGGGTTCATAGGACAGGGGGTATTATTGCACCTGATGCAATGGGCTTTTGGAGGAAAGGTCTAGATGCCAAAAGCATTCTTTCAGCATACATGTCAATAGTCCAAAGAGGTAACAGGACACACCACCTAAAATATTGGATACATCAAATTGTGGAATATGGAATACTGAAGTGGATGTTGGAAGGCCCTAAAATAAGATGTCCTCAGGGTGCACTGATAGCTGGTGCTAATTAAAAAGATAAGGAGGACACCTAAAGGAATCAATGCCCCCTCACAGGGAGTTCTCTGATGAAAATAGACTTCAAAAAAGATGGAGGAGGGTGGACTGAAGAAAGGTGTAAAAGAAAAGATAACTGGGCAGAAAAACACAAAAAACAACAGCTCAGCTCACCCTAAAGGCAGGAAATAGACACTTAAAGGGGAGGGTCACAGGAGTCACAGGAGCTACCGGAAGCCCCAGGTATGGGAGGGCTCGGGTAACGCCCTGATCTTCCCTTCCTCTGTGTGCTGACCAAAGTCAATAATAATTGAGAACTGTTTCCTGTTTCATAAAGTCATAGTGTAATAGTCTCTAGGACATAACGGTTGTTGAGGAACAGGCTGGAACAGTCACTTCGTCTGTGATGGGCTCCTCGCCAATCAGATCAACACCGAGAGGTCACAGCTAATAAATGCTGGGTGATATTGGAAAGGAGAATACAGATGCTTTCCCAGATGCCCTCATATTTACAGAAGCAGGCAGCGCCCTGCTGGAGGTAAACAGTGCAGTGTGGACCGGAGACAGGGACGGGCACTGCAAACTTAGTCACTGCTTTCCCTCCACCTCATGTGACATGTGGAGCAACAACAGTCAGAGGATTGGTCAGAAGGTGCTGAGAGGTGACAAATCATTCCCAGGCGCTCTCAATGAATTCTGGGTTTAGATTCGGGCCAGTTTTACGACAGAGCGCTGAAAAAACTTGCAGTTGGGAGTATAGGACCTTTAATTATATATGTCAGTGAGTGGCAAATCAATAAAATTTGTCTTAAAATAATTTTTAAAGATTTAAGGATTAGAGGGACAAATGACCCAATTTCCTAAAAGATTTCAGAGAAATATGGTCCATTGACATGAACCGCCACTTCAGTCTCCCAACTAATTTTCTCTGCCCCTACATCTTTCCCAATAAGAAATGTTCTGGTATCTGCCATCCTTCATTTAGTCCCTCATCCCTCACCAGCTAAGACTCATTTCTATGCTCCTCTCAGGACCAAACTTCTCACCAGAACCTTCTGTGCATACCACTCCTGCTTTTACTCCTAATCATGTCCCCCTGACCCACCTCACATTGGTTCTGCCTCCCACCACTGAAACTGTTAGTTTCAAGTTCAATAACAACTGAGCTCCCAGTACCCCGTCTCATTTCCTCTGTCTCACCGGTGTCACGTGCGGCTGGCCAGGACTTCCTTCCTAAACACTCCCCTCTCCACTTCCTCAGCCTCCACTCTCTGGGATTTCCTCTTACTCCACAGGGTCTTTTCTCTCCTCATTTCCTACTTCCCTCTCCTCTCTCCTCCTCTGCTTGACATCCTTTGTTAACATTCTCTAGGATTCTATGTTGGTCTCCACTTTTAGCTCTTCTATTTCCGTCAATCCCATACTCAATCCAACATTTACACTAAATATTCCAAAATCTCTATCTCCAGGCTAAATCCCTCTTATGGACTCTAGATTAATATATATAATAGCCCCCTTGATGTCTTCATTTGATGTCTCAGATATCTCAAACTTCACCTTTCTGAAGAGGAACCCATTCTTTTATGGAAAAGATTATATTTTATTTTTTTTATTAACAAAGTGCTATTTTTTCTACATCTTGGTTAACATTTTGATAATACAGGATTTCTCCCCTTAGATGTGGTCACTGTAGCTTTCCTACCAAAGCACCCATAGTCCTCCAATCCATTCTTTTCTCTCCTAAAAAACATTTTTTCTTCCATTCCCCCCGCCCACATCTACATAAATGGAACTCCATATCCGTCATTAAGTTTGAATTCTTCTGACACACAATACCTGGCCCTGAACCTATTAGTAAGTCTTAAACATTTCCATTTTGTGAATATATTTTGAGCCAGTTTACTTTTCTCTATTCCCAATCTGAACTCTTTTAACTCGAGCCACATTCTTTCATCAGAGTTAATTCAGTAGCTTTCCAGCTGGTTCCCGTGCTTTGCATCATGTCTCCATGAAATCCATTCCCCACACACACGTGAGTGAGGTTTTTAAAGTATAAATCAGATTTATACTTTAGATTGTTTTACTTCCTTGCTCAAAACCTTTCAATGGTTTCCTTTTGTACCATGATTAAAATCTAAACTCCTCATTGTGGCTTAGCAAGCCTCCCATGTTCTGACTTCAGCCAACCTCTGGGTCGAGTGAAGGGCTCAGCAAACCACACAGCGCAAGTCAGAAATCCCAGCAGAGACCCCGCAGCTGAGTCACAGAGCACTTGGTCTACCAGCACGGTGGCTCCCGGGACAGGGCACCGTCCCTGTGTGCTCCTTTCTTCTTTTCTCTCCCCCCCCGCCCCCCCCCCCCCCCCCCCTTGTTTTGGCTTTTATGAAAATAGCCTTGAGGGAGCTTGGGTAGTAGAAGCTCAGGGATGTTGCCTGCTGCTGGGAAAACCAGCATCCAGGGCTGATCACAGCTGGAGGCCCTGTGGGAAGCTGAGGTCATGTGCAGCCTTCCCACTGAGAGGAGAAGCGCCGAGTTCCCAGTAGCTGGGGGCAGACGAAGTTAATGTTCTCTCTGTCTCCAGCCTTCAGCACTGGAGGCTGCTCCTCACTCAAGGCCGCAGCTCAGCTCGCCTTTGTACACTGTTCAAACGCACCAAGCTGGCTTCCCCATTAAGGTTTTCACATGTACTGTTCTGGCTTTCCTGACGGTCAGCTCCTTTTATTCCTTTGAGTGTAAGCTAAAGTGTCACTTCTCTGAAATGCCTGGCCCAGCCACTTCCATTATCCTCTACTCCTGTACCCAGTTAGTTCCCTCCATAACAAGTATCACAACTCACACTGTATCAGTTACTCCTTGTCTGGCTCTCACTAGCTTGTAAGCTCCATGAGCATAGGGACTGGGCCCTTCACATTATAAAATGATCTCATCTAGTTAGAGAGAATTTTCATTCCTACTATTTATAAATAATATTCTTATTTTGACAAATACCAGCTTTAAAAACCCCTGTTTGCATCATCCCTTTTATTTGAATTAATTTTTACTGATTTGTGAGAACAACAAGGCTAGAAACTAGTATGTTTTGCATATTTATAACATAGTTGAATACACAAGCATGAAAAGGTAAATAAATTGATTAGTATAAACTTGTATAAAGAAGAATAAGGAGCTCGTGATGATGATACATATCTTGCTTGCCATTATATCCCCAACCTGAGGAAGGCCCAGCAGATACCAAGTGTTCGATAAATATTTGTGGAATCAGAGAGACTAACGAGTCGTGTCTCCTAGTGACATGCCTCAAGAACCTGTCTCTACTCTGGTCCCGTTCATCGTTTTTATCAACATTGACCCAGTCCTGTTCAATGTTTTTATCAATAAATTGAATAAAGATGATATTAAAGCAGGAGTACTACACAGGGAATGAGAAATCAAGGTTCAAGATCCTGTCAAGTTGGAATAAATGGGCCAAAACAGCATGATAAAATTAACAACCTCTCTGGAG
Organism: Scalopus aquaticus; assembly: GCA_004024925.1. NCBI lineage: Eukaryota > Metazoa > Chordata > Mammalia > Eulipotyphla > Talpidae > Scalopus > Scalopus aquaticus. The sequence goes on from PVIJ01000830.1 coordinate 35,398, forward strand.
ATTCAGCAGGTAAGTTCACAAGAACAACAAACATGCCAGGGACATGGTTTAATGAGTTACATGAGAAAACAATATTGGAAAAAGACACTTTAAGGTGAGAGGTAATGGTGTCTCCAAGAACAAAGGGCGGGGGCTGTTGGGAGTGCCACTGGTGTGATGAAGAGCAATGATAGGCTCTGTGTGATTCATTACTAGTGGAAAGAAATGTGTGGAAAATTGAGAGTTTCCTTGGCTGGACAGAGTGGAGAATTGGGCTCCAGATCTCAGTTCAAATTCAGAAAAAGCTGGATTCCAGTCTCAGTAGGTCTTCTGTGCAAAATTCAGGACCCTACTAGGAAAGGCATAGACCTTAAGACTTGGGAAGGGAGTATCTGAATATTCCCATCAGAATTTTCAACTCTCAGATTCCCCAGTACTTGCTAGGCTTGCGCAAGTGGTCCACCCCGTTAGAAGACAATGAATCACTCTTGCTTGAAGATTAGGTAGAACTCTCAAATAAGACCAGAACCTTACAACAGAATGCTTATCCTGCTCAGGATCTACCCCCACCTCCTGTCTGATCAATCAGATAAATAGCAAACCAGATACACATCACCAGCAGAACGCCAGAGAGATCAGGTCTATCCACTATAGTAAACGAGCAGAAGTGACAAGGATACTGGAGACCAGAATAAGGTGCACACATGTTACAGAGAGATAAACCCTTCTAAGATTGTATAAACGCTTTAGGATCCAGGAATTTGGGGAATGCATGACCCCCTCAAAAGTAAAGGAAAAATTACATTTCTCAATGTCTCTGAAAAAGAAGCATAACAGTTACATAGACCTCTGAGTTCAGGAGATAGTGTGGCATGCTTTAACCATTTACTGGGTGATAGAGGAGGCTCTGAGTGATTCCAGAGCAAGAAGAAATCTGCAGGGGGTCAAGGCTGCAACCCTTGCTCTTTGGGTCATGACCTAATACAAGCAACACCTATGGAAGACCAAGAAAAATCCTAAAGTATCAATTGCTGAGGGTTCACAGCTGCAGCCTCACTGGACATAGTGTCAGCTAGGCCTCACTAGGGAAGGGATTATATAAAAAGCTTACTCACGAAGAGACCAGCCAATGGTCAATTATGAACGGAAATAATGAAAGGAAACAGACTGAACACTCTTCCTTCAAGTCAGGATAACTCTGAAGGACCATACCACACCAGAACTCCATGAGCTCTAACCAGACCTCAGTTAAAACATCACAGGTTAGCTTTCTTTCTGCCCAGTCCTTTCTTTCTTACTTTTTAAAGATATTTCCCAGAGAACACTCTCCAATAAGTGCTCCACATGTAACTTTCCACCCAAGAGTATATTTATAAGGAACCCCGTCAAAGACAACAGTACATATTCCATCCTCTAGAATCATGATTATATCATTGCATGCTTCCATTTTGTTTCAAGTATGATTTCTTCAAATCACCTTGTCCTTGTTTTCAGTTATTTTTGTTCTATTTTTATTGTTTTTAATGTGGCTTTCATCTCTGTAATGTTCTTGTTTTATCTTCCATTTTCTTCAGGAGCTCTACTTACTTACATGCCATTTCTTTCTGTTATCTTATTTTTTCTTTGAATCATCTATTTCTTTTTGAGTTTGTTTTTTTCTTTTTTTAGAGAGATTATATTGTCTGTAACTTCTGTAAGAATTTGGATAACTATTCAGGTTGGACCACATGAAATTGTATTTTTGTGGGTGAAAAATGGTCAAACATCAACAATCTGATATGGTTCAGTCTAATATGTATCTGAAGTTTTGCTGTGGTTTCTGGCTCAATTGTCCTGTATTTAATGTATGTTTTCCATCTACTTTAGCTTTCAGCTTTATTATCCATCTCAATCTAACCCCTCCTTATTTACCATTCCTAGGCAAACATCTAGTATTCATTTCCTTTCATAAAGTAATAAGTTATATGTAAATGAGATTAATTACCTGCTAAAGATAATTATAAGTAAGAGGAAGTAAAGAAAGAGCTGGGACCCTCTCATTGTACCTCTGGGCATGTAGTGAACTATTTCTTATCACAAACCTGGTATCTCTTCTTCCTTGGAAGTATGTCCATCCCCAATTTAAGGTGCTTAGTAGCCCAAGGTAGCTCACAAACATACATCAGTTCTTTCCCCGAGTGACAATACAAATTATTCTCTCACTGACAATGTACAAAAGTTTCCTGGCTTCACATCTTTATTAACCTCACTTTGTATTTTCAGGCTTTCTGATCATTGTCTATCTAGACAGTAAGAACTTATACCATGATATGAATTAAATGTGCATCCCATGATTCCTGCAGTGGTAGGGCATCTCCCAAATGTTTATTGCCCATTCCTGCTCTCTGTTGTGAAATTTTGGCTCACGTTACTTTTTTTCAGGGATATCAGTCTTTTCCTTATTTATTCACAGAAGTTCTTTATTAAGTTCTAGACCCTGAGCCAGTGTCAGTTATGTGTGCTGCAAATCTCTCAGTTTGTGGCTTGTCTTCCTAGTCTGTTGTCTTCTAATAACCGGAAGTCATTAAATTTAACATACTCAACTTTTGCAATCCTTCTATTTATCATTTGGGCTTTTTGTGCATGTTTAAGGAAAAACTACTCTAAGATCATAAAGACTTTTCTTCTAAAAGTCCTAAAATATTGCCATCTGAAATCAGTTTGTGTGTATGATCCAGTTTCATTGTTTTGCCCATGAAAAGCCAGTACAGAAAGTGAAAGTCTATGTGTAGCCAGCTGGTTCACTCTGTCCCCTATCAGTTTGCACACATGCACCCATCACCTTATTCTCTCTGTATTAAGTTCCAGTGGTCTATTTGTGTATCCTGTGCCAGAACCACATTTTTATTTTTATCGTATTAACGCGTACGTTGTTATCTGAGAGGGAAGTACCCTCTAGTCCCTTGTCCTTATTTTCAGTAACGCATTGGCTTTCTTGACTCTTTGTTCATCGATAGACATTTTGTAATTAACTGATCAAGTTCCTTGAAAACTTTATTGGGATTTTGATTGGAATTTCATGGACTATATAGACCAATTGGGGAAGAACTGGTATCTTCATATTACATCATCATGTCCATAAACATGGTATGTCTTTCCAATTATTAAGATCTTATTTTGATACCTTTCAATAAAGCTTAGCAATTTTCTTCATAGTGGAAATTATAGTAGTTAAGAGCACATACTCTGGAAGCAGATGTTACATTTTAAATCCTACTCTGCAATTTACTAACTACTAGTGTGTACAACTTTTATGATTTACTTGGCTCTCAATTTCTACAGTTGTAAAATTGGTCTAATTATAACACCTACCTCATGAGTTGTTGCAAGAATTACATGGGTTAATACAAAAAGAGAGCAAAATAGCATGACTGTAGTTAGCAATCTATGTCCTTGCTTTTATTATACTTAGATAACATCATGTTTTGTTTTTTGATCATAAATTGTATTTTAATTATATCTTCTGATTCTTTCTAAGACATACTTGTGTCTGATTCTTTCTAATACATTTCAGGATGTAATTGAAATTTCTATTAATCAAAACCTGACAACCCACTAAATTCTTTTATTATAAATTTATGTAGAATATTTTGAGCTTTTATCATATCTGTTAATAGAATTGCTTCTTTCTTTCTAGGCCTTATGCATTTTTTCCCCCTTATTCCACTGGGTAAAATTTCTAGCATATTTTGAAGTAGTAGTGTCAAGAACACTTTCTTGTTCCTAACTTAAAAATGTTTACTATTTTTCCCTGAATAAAATGTTGGTAATAGATTTCAGATATATAAACCTTATCAGGCTAAGAAAATTTCCTTGTATTCTGAGTTTGCTAAGACATTTTACCATGAATTATTGAGGATTTCATCTGAAGGTATAATTTACAAATGTGACAAATTGCATTTACGTATTTTTCTAAAGCTGAATTAAATCTTGTAATTCTGAAATAATATAAACTTGGTAGTAATATATGATCTTTGGTTTTAGATTCAATTTTCTGGTATTTTGTTTAGGATATTTACAGCAACAGTCAAGAGTTAAAGTCAAGAGTTAAATAAGAGTCAAGGGCCTATAACTCCCCTTTCTTGTACAAACATTGGGTTTTCATATTGAGGACATGCTGACCTCTTTTTGACTCTGAAACATTATATAAGTTTGGAATTAATTTTTCCTTGAAAGCTTTGTAGAACTCATCTAATTTATAGAAAAGTCTGTGACTGGTGTCTTCTCAAAGAGATGATTTTAAATATCAATTCAATGTCCTTCATGGCTATTGAGTTATTTCTTATTGACTAAATTTTGGTAATTTTTATTTTCCTAAGAATTTATGCATTTTGTATAAGTTTTGAAATTATTAGCATGAATTTTTTTCATGATATACGCTTATTACTTTTAATTTCTGTTACCTCAGGACATAGTTATAGCCCTTTTCATTCTTAGTGGTGTTTACATATTTCTTCTCACTTTTATCCTTCATCAGTTTTGCAGGGATATGTCCATTTTATTAGGGTTTTCAAAGAAGCAGTGTTTACCCTTTTGCTCCCTTCTATTGAGTCTTTGTGTCTATTGAGTCTTTTCCATATCTATAACTTTTGATCTTCCCTTTGCTGTCTCCTTCCTATTCCTTTAGATTTTTCCATTATTTTCTATCTTTTACATTTGTATACTAAGCTGATCGTTTCTTTTTAGCTTCTCTTCCATAATAATAAAATACTTTGAGGCCATAATTTTATCCATAAGCACATATTTAGCTGCATTTGACTGTTAAGTATTTTCACCATTGTTTTTTTCCACTGTATATTTATTAGTTTCTTTAATTTCTTATATAATTTCTTTTGTTGTTTGCTTCTAATGTAATTTCACTGTTGCCTAGGAAAGCGGTCTGTTAGGTACAAATTCTTTGAAATGCATGCAGCCTAGTGTTATACATGATCAATTTTTATAAAGAGCTCTATGTATGCTTGAAAAGAAAGCATATTCCCCCATTACTGGTGCAGTGTTCTATATGCACCCTTTAAACCATACCTGTTAAACGTGTTGTTCACATTATTGACTTTGATCTGCTTGACCTATCCATCTCCGACAGCAAGATATTGAAATCTCCCATTTACATGGTGAATTTGTCCATTTGTCCTTATAGTAGGATCAATTTTTGTTTTATATATTTTGACACTATACTATTAGTTACATTCAGATTTATAAGTGTTGCATATTTATAGTAAGTTGAACCTTTTATCAAAGTGGAAAAGGTTTTTTTTTAATCTCTAAAAATGCTTTAGGCCTCAACGGCTACATATCTGAAAGCCATACACCAGGCAAGGTTCCCCTCAGCCTCTGCCTGCTCTAGGGCTTTTTGATATCCTTTGATTTCACTTTCTCTACATCCTTGGGTTTTTCCAAGGATAAGCATCTTTAACAGGCGTAAATCTGGATTCTCCTTTGTTTTGCTCTGCCTTTTAATCCAGTTTGAAAGGCTTTATCTTTTAACTGGCACATTTAGCCCGTTTCACACTTATGGTGTTTTCTCAAACATTTGGGTTCATTTATACCATCTTATTTTAAAGTCTTTTAAACTTCTTCCCGTTTTTAGATTAACTGAGATTCCCCTCCATTCCATTTTTTCTTATACTAGTTTTAGAAATAATTTACTCTATTTGTATTTTTTAACAGTAGCTAATTTTGTTAAATTAAATTTAAGAGATATTAAAGTGAAAAGTTAATGGTCTTAGTCTGAGCTCCCTGATTAACAGAATCTAATACATGGCTTGGAGGCAGATAACAAACACATTTGGCAGGCAACCCAAGGAAGCAGAAGTAAAAGCGTGGGAAGGGAGAGAAGAGGCAACAATCTTCTAGGAGTCATTATCAAGGTCACAGCCACAGGCAATAGGGGATGGGTTCTGCCAGGTTTTCTGGCAGAAACATGAAAGATGTTTCTTCGGAATGATGAGAGGTGTATGCAGTTATCTGTAATCTCACATGCTTCATTGGCTGAGACTTGTTCTCTCTCCCGACCCCCATCTCCAGAACTCTATTCTGCACTTGCACATAGGCTTGTTGGCCTCCCGTGGCTTTGGAGAAAACCTCACTGCAACAGGCAAGGGTCAGAGTGTGTTAGCGGTGGGACACCATCAGCATGACTTTGAGGTCCTGATAACTGCACCGCAGCTGCAGTCCCTGCTACATTAACTAAGACTGTACTCTTCCATCAAAAAACAAGAATCTTCCAAGGTCCTTTCACAGTTAAGAACCTTTGGAAATTCCTTTAGGAAATCTGCTGTTAGTACACACTTCTAGAGTTTGGCTGTCTGAAAATTCCTTTTTATTGTCCTCATTATTAAAAGATGTCTCATCAGATATAGAATCTTACGTTGACCATCACTTCTCTTCAAAATCTCATCTCCCCTGACTTATTAGCTTGATTATTAGTGTTGAATCTGTTAGTTTAATTGTTATTTCTTTGAGGTAATTTGTCTTTTGTTCCTGGTTGCTTCAGATATCATTTTGTTTGGTGTCCTGTAGTTTCACTATGGTACACCTGGGTGTGGATTTAATGAATTTAGCCTTTGGGGTCTTCTGTCAAGTTTGCAAAATTCTTAGTCATTATATATCCCAGTGTGACCTCTCCCTGATTCTCTCAAATGCTACAGATACTGGATTCTATTATCCAAGACTCTTAAGCTCTCTGGCCTCTTTCAGCTCCACCTCTCACTTCATAATCCTCTCCTCACTGTCCACTAAGTTTTAGTTCCATTTCTAGAAGTATTTCATTTCTAGAATATCTATTTTGCGCCTCTTTAGGTCTTCCTGATCAATTCTTAGAGTCTCTTAGTATGGTCTTTTTAAAAAATACTTCTATTTAATCTCAAGGATGTATTAAACATCCTTGCTATAAATTCTCTCTCTGTCAATTTCAATATCTGCAGTCTTTGTGGCTCTCATTGTGCAGTTGGTTGTTTCTGCTGACTCTCATTAATAGTGGTCTGTGAACTTGTGTGCTTATTGATTTCTCATTGTGAACTCATGTTCATAGGATCTTTATCTGAGGAAATTCTCCAGGCTGTGTTTATTTTTTCTCTGGATAGTGTTTATATTTGTTTCTTCCAAATGCCTAGGGGCACCATTCACCTGTGACTACTTAAAACTAAATTTTCAGAATACAGTTTTTCAGGTCAGATATAATATAAATTCAGGCATCAAACCTGCATGAGGGAGGGTTTATGGATAATAGTTCTCAGGGGAGTCAGGTTATTTTATTCTGTTCTATCCAAAGGGTATGTTTCCTATTATCTCCCTCCGTAAGGTGGATAAATTTTTTAGTCACCCACCGAAGGACCCCAGCTTTATGCCTGGGTATTCCCAGTTTGTTCAGACCCCAGCCCATTTTTCTGTTATTTCCTTTAGTCATAACCTCTAAGGATACATGCCAACTCCCGAGCTCACTAACACAGATTAAGTCAGGCTTTCGTGGCCTCTGAGGGAGTCCTTACTTTCCCACCAGCTCAATCATGCTTTTGAAAGATGTATTTTTTAAATACAGCATATTCCAGTAAGTTATACTGAGGGGAGTTCTCACGAAGATCTTTTCTCCATTCTTTTCCCCCACAGACATCATTTGTCAGGTTTTCTAATGTACCTATAAGACCCGCACACACAAAGAAGCCATTTTCCTTCCTAGGGTGCTGGTGGAACCATGCAAAGGCAGGAGCCAAATATGGCTGGTAGGTCCTCACCTGTGCACTCCCCACTAAAGGCCAGACTCAGGCTCAGGGCGCAACAACAATGCGGTTTATTAACAAAGGGGTAAAAAAGATAAGGAAAATGGAAGGAAAAAGTTTCTAAGACCACAAATGACCAACTGTCCTACCCTAGAAAGTGTCTGCAGTGATCTTGAGAGTTTCACTGGCAATTCTCGCATCGTGTTTCAAAAGTGAAACCCCAGCCTGCCTGTTCGGACCTGATCTGCATTGAGGTCAGGTGGTCTTGCATCGGCAGCAGGCCCGGCAGCACAGCAGACATGCCACGGCAGAGCAGGTTCGTGGGTCCAGAGGTCTGCCGGAGCGTTTGGAGGCCAGGCTGTGTGGTGTGGGCAAGCTGCCACTATTGGAGCCCTGAGGCGCCAGCAAGGAATGGGGGTGCTTGACCAAGGGTCCCTGAACCAGGAGCTATGGGGCTCTCTCCCCACAGTTTGTGCTGGGGCAGGCCCAAACAAGTTCCACTACAGTTGTAGGAGCCCACTAGGCTGACCTGGGTCTGCCTCAGAGAGATCCTCTGACACTGTGGGGCGTTGTGGGGTCCACATATGTAAGAGCTACCCAGCTCTCTTAAAGTTCTTACCACTGGAGACATTTCTTTGGATCCTGGCACTAATCCCCAGAGCCACTGTTATCTGTTTACTCAGCAGGCAGGAGCTAGAGCTCACCTTGCTAGAGGTGAATAGTCAGGTCTCAGGAGGCAAGAAGGCAAGAGAGCTCTGGAGCCTAATACACTGCCTGGAGAGGACCATGGGGGGTGGAGATTAAGGACAGACACATGTCAATGTTGAGAGTGGGAAGCAAGGTGCTAGGGAGGACAGTGTGAGTTTTCCCAGGAAAACTGAGAGGGCACTGAGTTGAGCAGCAGGAAGAAGGAAATTAGGTACTAAATGTAACTGTGACATCTTCACTTACAAAATACAGAGGTACCCCAGGAAGAGACATACATGAAAAAATTAATGAAATACATTAATGTACATCTTGTACATCTGAGCCCTAGCATGCACTAGTCTGACTCCCTCAGATGAGGAAACAGAGCCCAGAGGTCAAGCTACTTGGGAGCTTGAACCTAGGTCTTCACCTTCCTTATTCCAGCAATGTCTCCCAATGCCTCCCAATGGTCTTGGTGTTCTGAACAACAGCAGTTCCAGAACATTTGATAAGGTGTTTTATAGGTGATCCAAGAGCTCAGTATGATTGAAGATATTGCAGTGGACAGAGTTAGATATATTTTTGAAAATTTTTAATATGCAACTGTGTTTTGTGATGTCCAGAGAGGGGGGTGTAGAATATAGAGCTTCTCAAACTTATTTGACTGTGAAATTTCTTTTTTAATTGAACATCTCAAGAGATTCACGTCCAGCAGAAACAATTTGGAAGATTATGTCATTCTGCTCTTCTAATTCGCTAACTCTTCCAAAATGTGTGTTGAATTCACGACAAGAAGTGTTCACTAAGCAGAAGCCATCTGCCCAGCATGGGCCAAAGTAGTGGAGGATCCCAGGCCAGAGGACCCCATCGCACGGCTGTTTATGTTGCCCTAGCGGTATTCAGAAACGCACGTGAATAGTTGTAACTCTGCACAGAATATGATCAAGTTGCTTTTGAAAATTAAGACAGCATTTGGGGGTTAAAGGTTAAAAACACCACAACTGGGCAGAACCTTCGCATCAGTCCCTCTCTTGGACATCTGACAGATACCTCAAGGTAACTTCTCAAATCTGATAGCCCTACTTAACTGTGCCTTCCACAGTTTTCCCCCGCTTGGTTTACAGCATCTTTCTGTTTGCTCAGACTGAAAACTGTGTGATCATCCTTGATGCTCTTTTACTCTCACAACTTGTCTTTCAGCAGATTTCATTGGTTCTGCCCTTAAATTACAACCAGAATTCAGAAGTTCATCTCCACTTTCACTTTCACTCAGGTCTGAGGCCCCATCTTGCTCCTGGGTCACTGCCACATGCAATCTCCCTGCTTCCACTTTGCACCACCTTCTAGCACTGAGACAGGCGCAAGCCCCTCAAAACCCAAGTCAGCCCCGGTGGTCCCTTGGCGCAGCCCAGACAGTGGCCGCCCCGGTAGCTCGCGTGCAGGCGCAGCCCTCGTGCCACCCTGTAAGGTACTCGTGACTCGAAGCTGTCACTTTTTGGGCTTCACATTACTCCTCTCCCCCTGAATCCCTTCATCTAGCTCCACTGACTCCCACATTCTGCCTTCAGCTCTCTGAGTGCATTCCCACCTCTGCTCTCAGCATTTACTGTGTTCCCTCTCTGGACTGTTCTTCAGCCAAACACTCATGTTCCCTTGCACCTCCTCCAAATTCCCACCTGAATGCCATCTTCCAGCAGGACATCTATTTCAAACTGTAATCTCCCCCTCACTCCCAGCATAACCTCCCTTGCTTTCTCCCTAAGCACATACATAATTATTCATTTGTTGTTTCTTTCTCGCTGCTAGAATATAAGCTCCATGAGAGCAGAGAAGTTCAATTTTGTTTTCTGCTGCTTCCCCAGAATGTGAAGCAGTGCTTCCTACACGGGAAGAGCTCTACAACTGTTTATTGAGTGAAAAAGAAACAGAACACATTGCAAGTGTTGGTAAAGGCTGAAAGAAGGTGATGTTTGGGAAGAGCCGTGGAAGAAGCGGCCGGGTGAGCAGGATATTGACCTAACCCTCAGAGCAGCTGCCTCTGGCCCAGCTGTGCCAGGACTTGGTCACGTCATGGTCTCTCTCACTTGGGCTTTGACTGACCATGCATTTCAGACTGCAGAGCCCTGGAGTTCCAGAGAAGGTCTGGGCAGAGGAAGGAGCACACAGCACCATCTCTGTTTCCTCGGGGGGAGCTCTGCGCGTCTCTCTTGGACATTTAGCATTCTGCATTCTGCACAAGATTTCCTCGAGAAGTAGCACACTGTTAAACACAAAAAGCTTGCAAACTATCACCCCTGGGGTCTTTAAGCCACCTGGCCCTCCTTGGGCCTCAGGAGATCATGTGGACAACTCAGGAGAGAAGGATGGGGGATGAGAACCACCCCCCCTGAAGGAGACCCCTTTGGCCCAATGGAGTCTGAAATGGAAGAGGAGAAACCACAGTTCCAGTGGGAAACCTCTGTGCAAATCCAGAGGTCTAACATGGGCCACTGGTCTCCCCAGAGGCCAGGGCGGGAGAGCTGCAAAGCCAGCATTCCTCCATCTCCTTGAGCGGGTGAAGAATGGAGCAGACAGCCCAGCTTGGGGAATTCAGCAGGTGTCAAAATTCAGTTTGTTCAACTTCCTGGATAAATTAAGAGTCCCGGATTCTAGCCTCACACTAATTAAATCATAAGAGAAAATGATAGAGTGAAGAAAGAAGACACTGGAGTAGTTGAAAGCTGCTGAAAGTCTGTGCTAATGATAGCTGATTCTACATTAGCATGAATGCCTTCGGTTAACAGGAGAAATGTGCTGAAGCAAAGGCTTTTGTCAGGCCAAACACATCTGTGAATAATTGAACAATATTCATGTCGAAGGAGTCAGCAATTTATCACTGCTTTGGCCTCTACTTTTAGAAGGAGTGAATAACTTTTTGAGTAAGGAGATTAAAAATGTGTATACACACACGCACAACTCTTGTTACAGAAGAAAGTTCTGATTCCAACAACTCTTGCTTGTGACAAGTTGAAATCATCAGAATTTGATCTATGCGGGGTTTAGAATAGATGCAATGAACTTGAGCACTGTCTGCTGTCCCCACTCGGCCTGCCCCACCCACCCCAGGAGCCCTCGGGCGCACAGGTCATTACTCCAGCTTCCAGGCCCTTCCTGCGCTGTAGAATGTGCCCTTAGGAGCTGCTCTCTTGGACCCAGCAGCCCCCAGGCTCCCCCAACCTCAGAGGGGATGCCCTCCCACCAGTGCTGAGGCCGGCTGGTGAGACAGTGTGCAGTACGAAAGCAGGAGTCCAAGTCAGAAGTGTAAAAACAGACGCAAGTACACAGGGAGCAGATCTTTGTTAGGAATGAATGGAGAATGGAGAAGGACCGTGCCGTAGCCAAGGTCTGCCGGTTCGGGCCCCACTGACCTCAGCCTCCTCGTACCTTTCAACAAATGGACTCACACCTTCTGCAAGTCAGAGGGCGGTCTGCAAAAAAAAAGGGCACTTTCCAAAGACCCAAGTAGGAGAGGTTCGGGAGTGCTGGGGGAAAGGAGTTGCTCTCTGGGTGCATTAAAGCCCCGGTGGGGAGGTCTGGGCGCCTGTCAGCAACTCCTTCCTGCGGGGGGACTTGGACCCAGAGCCTGGTACCAGGGAGGGGGCAACAGAGGACACACCTTGAGTCAAATTCTCCTGCTCTGTGTATGTGCATACGTGTGCATGTATACAGCATGTAAGGTGTGTACAACTAACTTAGACTCACATGAAGAAAACTGCCTTCCCCCAGGAGAGTGGTCCTGGAAGGATAATGGCACCCATCTAAGTGGTCCCTGGTACTGCCAACCAGGCTCTGGAAACTACTTCAGGAAAAGAGCCCTCTCTGATGACGCTCTCCCACCTGGTGCTGCCCTCCGTGGCCTCCAGCCCACTGCCAGTTCCCCCAGATGCACAGCCTGGACCATCCCCACACCTGACTGCTAATGAAGCTCCATCAGAGAACGAGAGGCCAGAGGCGGGGATGAGCTCCAGATGGAGCCAGGCATAATGTTATGGGAGAAAAATCGAGCTGCAGTGCTTGCTTCAAAGTGACTCCCACGTGGCACGCGGCACTCACTGGGTGGGACCCCAAGTCCCTCCTCTTAGTGCTGCATCCCAGCCCCAGCCCCACTCCCTGCATCCCGCCCCTTCTGTAAGAAATTTACCCACGTTAGTAGTTTTCCCAGCCCAGGGCCACCTTCTGGGGTATGAACCGGGGTACATAACTATTGATACCTGCTCACCCTCAACACCCCAACTTTGTACCCTGGCAAAGTCGAGTTAAAATAAGAATTGTCACTAACACATTGTGTGGTCTTGGACAAGGCATGCCTTTTTCCCAGGGGTCTGGCTTCACAGTCAGAAAATGAGTTGGGACAGACTCCAAAGCTCCTGCCAGTCTCTGAGGTCTCTCTTCGTCTAAATCATAAAGAGCACGCTGACCAGTCCTCATGGGGGGCCAAGTCCATGCTTCACCCCCTCCCGCCAGCCCCATCCGGCATCTGGGCAGTTTTCTCAGTAACCACCCGGGAGCAGCCTCAGCTCAGCAGGTTGAGACCTCTGTCCAGGCCGCCTTTGGCGCCACCTCTCCCCCACCCAAGCTGTTTAAGTGATTAAACTGGTCAGCACTATATCACCGAGGACACTTTCACAGATGCTAGTGACATAAACTGTGATAGAAAAGAGGAATTAGAATCTATTACTTTACCCAGCTGAGCAGTGCACGGATTGATGAGCTTCGGACTTTCCCAGGGGCTCCGATGATGCTCCCAGAACCCTGATCTTCATTCATCAACCTCACCCACTCGGGGGTCATCTGAGGAGGGGTCTTTCGTCAGGGTGGCAGCGTGGCTGCTGTGCTCGTTCCAGGAGGACTGAAAGGGCTTCTCTTCCAGTAGCTCTCACAAAAATCCTGGATTCGCTCTGAGTAGACCAGCCAGCCTGGGCAGCACCCTCCTGTGAGGCAGGGGCTGAGTGGGTGCAGCTGGGGTGGAGGGGTTCACAGCGCCCGAGGAGAGCCTGGAAATCAGGATACATAAGTAACCACCAAAGGGGAGTTTTAATAATAGAGGAATCCCCCACTTTTTTCAAACTATTACTTTATACCACTTTGCTTTTACCTAAGAGCAGCATTAGCACCTATTTTTGCTGAAAGAAATCTGAAAAGGATTTTCACGTTTACAGCAAAAGGTGACACGTGAAAACAGTGTTCGGCATTCGTTTTGGAGCAGCTGCTCCAGAGGCAGTGCTCACCCCGAGAGCAACCCCCCAGCCCCTGCCCCGGAAATGGCTGCCTTTGTTACAGCATTCCTGATTTTACCATATGTTGTGATTTTAGACTTTATGTGTCTGCTAGGTTATTTTGGAGGTATGAAAATGCTCAAAAATTTTCCATATAAATAAATGGCAACTATTTTTTCACATTACACCATTTTGACTCAAGAAAGATTTTGCAGGAATACTCTCCTTGTGGATAGTAGGGAAAACCTGGACAGTTTTTCAAAAACATAATGTGGAATGTCTTGCCTCTCCCCTGGGGGAAGGTGCCAGAGTTACCAAGTGAGGCCCAGGAAACTAGAGCTCTGCTTGATTCATGCTGAAGAAAGAAGAACACACACACACACACACACACACACACACACACACACACACACACGCACACACTGCAGGATGCCCGCTGCATTCAGCGAGGGTTCACCAACAGGAGCATCACCATTGCTCATCACTGCTCATTATTTGCCACCAGATGGAATGCTCCAGACCTGGGCAGCACCGTCCTTACAACACCACACAGAAGGCAGCACGGCCCACCCTCTGCCTTCTGGGTCTCCCATCCTCTGGCTCAACCCCTCGCAGCTTTCCTTTCTGCCACCAGGCAGGCCCTCCCCTCTCCTCCAAAGACATCGATAACTACAGGCTGAGGGAATCAGAACAGGAGAAATCTCACTCCAATATCAGACACTGCCTCTTTGCCCAGAAATCTCAATTTGTTTTCCCACTGAACATTATAGTTTGTAAATAACATAAAATAAATATATGTTGTTTTATACACTTAATACCATGACAGCTAAAGAAAGCTGGGAATGACAGTCTGCACCAGACAGGCAACTTACATTTAGAAAGACAGGGGGAAATGCAAAAAGCTCAGTAAGTCTAGGGGGGGCAGAAGAGAGGGGTCATAGCACCCAGCCTGTCTTGGGCTACCTCCCAACATGAGCTCTGATCCCCCAAATAAGAATCTGCACGTCCCATACCTCCCCCCGACAAAACGCCAGGGGTCATATAGGATTTCATCTTGTCCCTTCTATGTATGTCCTGAAGTTCATATCTCTCTCTCTCTCTCTCTCTCTCTCATTCTCTCCCCCTCCCCCTCCCTCTCTCTCATACCGCCCGACACACACTCCTACACGATCTTGCTCTGAAACCATGTTTCTGATATTTTCATTCTTCTTGCCTAAAATGCCACCTCCACTTTGCCTTTTTGAATTCTACTCCTTCTTGAAGTCCCAAATTCAGGGTCACCTGCCCCAGGAAGCCTCCCCGCCTCCCCAAGCCAAGAGAGCGCTGTCTTGGGCGCCTGACTGCCCCTGCTCCTTGCCTCTCCAGCATGCCTCGTGGCATGATCCTCCCAGGGCCACGCTGTGCTGGGAAGAGGCAGCGCAGCTCCGTCGGGCCACTGGTCACCAGCCTCACACCGTCTGCCTTTGCGTCCCACCTCTGCCACTGACTAGCTCTGCGCTCTTGGGCAACTTCCTTACCCTCTCTGTGCTTCAGTTTGCTCATCTGTGCCCAGCTGAGGATGCTACCGTCATCGCTCAGCCCGCAGATTGTTACAAGGATTAAAAGAGTGACAGCCCAAGGCACTCAGAGCAGCCCCAGGCATGTGAATGCTTCCGGCACACCCCCTGCCCTCCCCGCCGGACCACGGGGTCCCTCCTGGGGATGGGGCTCTCTCCTGCCTGCCCCAGGTCTTGTGCGCACACATGCTCAACACCTGTTTGTGGAGTGAGCATCTGCTGCATGCCTGGGGGAACAGCTTTAGGAAGCCGTGGGCCTGGGGCTGCCGTGGGGGGGGCCTTGCAGTCCCGACTCCAGGAGAAACGGACTGGCCCCACCCCTTGCTGAAGTGGGGCACCTTCATTTCCGCCTCCCCTGCCCTTGGGAGGAAGGGCAGCTCCAAACGCTTATTTCATCAGTTGTTTTCTTTATGTGGACCTGAGTCATCCCATCCCAACCCACAGAATAGTAAATACACTTTTAAAAATGAGCTGGCTATCATCGAAGCAATATTCATGACATTCAATCGGGAAGGCAGGAGGTAAATGATGAAATTAAAGATATTCATTGCAGAAGCCAAAGAGCAGAGAAAGAATGGAGCCGTGCATGTGGGCTGGGGGGCCCTGGGGGCACCCTGGAACCCACCCAGCTCCAGAGTGGGAGGGCACCCTGAGCTGAGGCGATCCGGGAGGCAGGCGGGTGGTCAGGAGACGCGGGTGGAGGAAGAGGGCAGCGCAAGGAGGTGGAAATCAGCAAGGAACGAGAGGGGAGAAGAGGACATAGCACTCACTCTCCAGCTGGGATTTTGTCTCAGATTAAGGGTCAGAGGAGGAAGAACACTCTCTCTCTTACTTTCACTGCAGTTAGATCTTGGTAAGACAGACTCAGCTATCACCCGAGTGTGCAAAGAAGAGGGTGGAAAGATGACAAGGCGGGAGGCAGTGAACCTGCCTTCCTGTGAGCTTGATTATGAAGACGAAGCGAGCCGGGGTAAGACACCCGGGGAACGTAGTGACGTCATCACGCATCTCATCACGGTTATTATCGCACATACAATGCTTGCATCCCTTCACCAGCATGAGCCCCTGTGTGATGCTAGGAACCAGGTGCTGGGGATACACAATGCCACCCTGATGAAGAGAAAGACAGCCGCGGAGACAGGTCAAGCACCAGAGAGATCAGGCGGAATGTAGGAGCTGGGCAGGGAGCCCCAACTCTGCTGGGTACCGGCCCGGGGAGATGTGCCTGTTTCCTCTTCTGTGCCATGTGGGGCTGGGCTGGAGGAGTCCTGAGGCTCCCGGCGGTGGCATTCTGTGCCCCTCAGGCCTGCGGAGAGGAGGGAAAGGACCGGGACGGTTCTACGCTAGAAGCCAGCCTGAGCTGCCCTAGACCTTGGGCGAGGATTCCACTTACCAAGGTCGCTTTGGAAATGCTGCCTTCAAATTGTTTCTCTGGTTCAATCAACTTTCACATTCATAATACAACAGAGACGTACAGGGCCGCTGAGCGGAGAGCGTCTGTGACTTTTCATTTCCTGGCATGATTAGGGGGATAATCACTGTGCTTGGAAAAATAATAAAGCCAGAGTCTGATGTGGGATCAAAGAGAAGAGTCCGGCCACACACAGGCCAGAGACGCCATGGCGCAGGCTCAAGGCTTCTTGCGGGGCCGGAGAGGAGAGAGGCCACTCATCCCTTCCCGTCTCTTGAAAGGGCACCAGAGGGGCCACCATCTCTGACCCGGTACCAGCACCATTGCGCCACTGCAGATGTCCTCCGGGCCTGCAACTGGGCTGGCAGCTAGGAGGGCCGAGGACTGAGTGCTCTGTCCGGGGAACACAGACTCATGTCTGAGAAGGGAAGCGACCATGGAGAGGGAGCTGCTGGTCGCCTGCTCCCCACAACTACCCGCGGCCACCGGGAGCACTGCCCCACCCGTGCCGCTGGACAACACTCACAGCTCAAGGCACTGGGATGGGCTCAGCTTGGCCACCCTAAGAGTATCTTAGAAGAAAGGCCTCAGGGTTGTGGGGGAGAGAGCTCAGAAGGAGGCCCAAAAAAAGGGTGGATACCAACTCTGACCCACTGACCCTGTGCTCCTCTTGGGTCTTTGTTTCCCCATCTGCCTGATGGAGAGCAAAACCTCCAGCTGCCTCGTGCACGTGTGAGCCCCTGAGGGACTCTAGGGCTTGAAAAGGATTTTATTGCATGGCGGGGCAGGGCTGCAAGCAGGGGAGCAAGAGGAACTAGGAACATGGGGCTCCAGATAAACAGGAACTGCTCTGGCCCGTGGCCTTGCACCAGACCTCAGAGGGGCAGGAAACAGCTACAGACTCGGAGTCTTGGGAGTGAGGTCAGCAGTGGCTCTGCAGTGGAGACTCGACTGAAACTGAAGCAACTGAGGTCTCCACCACTCCTCCCCTTATAAATGAGCTGGGTGGGCCAAGGAAGATCCCACCAGCATTTGGCTGGAGTCTCGGTGGCAACACATGCAGGACACCATGGGCCGCTTTGGTGGTGGGTGAGGCGGAGATGGCCAAGGGCAGAAGACCAGGACCCAGACAGTGAGAGCTACAACAGAGGGCATTTGAAGAATATAAGAAAGTAAAATAAGGGTAGCTGGAAAAAGGAGGAGTCTGATAGAACAAGGGGATTTCTGTAAGAAAATCCCACCCTTACGCAAAATAAGGAAGCAGTCTTAAGCCCTATGACAGTAGAATCACTGCTGGTCTCCACTGGAAACTCCCCTGCGTGGGGAGGCTGTGGGAAGGAGCAGAATTTGGGTAGGAGTCAACTGTTCCATGGGCATCGGATGGACATGGACAGGCCATTGAGGGTCACGGGCAGAAGGGGCTCCCACAAGCAGTCTCCCCAAATCAGAGCACACAGGTCCCCTAAAGGCCCTCTTTGAGCTTACATCTTCTTATTCATAAAGTGTGGATGTTAAGTAACACATCTCCACACACGCTAAGTGCAGGGGGATGTGGTGAGGTGGGGAAGAACTTTATAAACATGAAGCCACTGATGAGTAACGGGAAAGACCACAGCACACAGCAAGCACCGCTTTCTTGCTCCGCCTTGGAAGAGAGCGCTGAGAGACACGAGCACCCGCCTAGCCCCAGCCTGCACTCAGCGACCCATGGGGCTTTCACGCATAGCTCCTGACTCTGTTTTTGCACTGTTCCCTGGGGTCATGGAGAACGAGAAGTTGAGAAGTCCCGTGCTCAAGGAATGTTGGTGTTCCCTCTCCCTAGGGAATGTCGCCACCCACCTGGCTCCAGATGCTCAGACTTGCAAATCATCCCAGAGTGGGACCACTTAGTGACCTCTCCTCCTGGGTGAGCTTGAGGTCTGTATCAGTCAGCTTGGGCCACTGGGACAAAGTACCACAGAAGGGCAACTTCAACACAGAGACTCCTTTCTCACAGTCCGGACACCTGGAAGCCCAACATCAAGGTGTCATCAGTCCTGGTTTCTCCTGAGGTCTCTCTCGTTGGCATGTAGAGGGTCACCCCCCTCCCCTCTGGGTCTTCACAAGTCTTCCCTCAGTTTTCTTCCTAATCTCTTCTTCTTATAAGGACCCCAGTCACTCGGAGTAGGGCCCAAATGAATGGCCTTGTTTTACCTTCATCAAGTCTTTAAAGACCTTGTCTGCAAATAGAGCCATAATCTGCCCTCTGCCCTTGGGTTGGCTTAGGAGTGGGGCGCAACCCAGTCTTCCACACCACCCCCCAAAGGCTGGTCAGTGCTGTCAGAAGCTCTGGGAAGTCCTTCCTGAGCACGGTGCCTGCATTAGCCGGATGAGGGGCGCTCCTCCATGCTGCCTTTGCATCTCCTCAAAGATGCTCTCTCCCCACCCAGCCCCACCCAACCTTGACTGCCTGAGACAGGACCCAGACTCTTCATCCCTGGGCCCCAGCATCTTGCTGGGAATCAGTGGTGCTCAATGAATTCCCAGGGGATAGGTGGTGACTGAGGCTCCCTTGTGCTCTGCCCTGGTCAAAGAGGGAAGCCACCCTCTAGCCTAGTTCAGAGAAGAACCATATTATAGATGAGTAAAAGCCAGGTTTGATTTCTTGCTCCTTTTTACTGTGTGATCAATAACTTCTTCAAATCCTTAAACACAAGCTCCCAGGCAAGGCTAGGCTTCACAAGAGTGGAGAAGAGGACAATGTCTGAGGGGCCTGCAAGAAGAGCTATTAAGATGATGCTGGCATTACAAGGGATATCAATATTAATAGCAGTATTAATGCCAAAAAGCATCAGCCTCGATATTTTGCAGTTCCTTACAAACACCTCTAATGGGCGGTGACAGATGGGCAATTTCAGGGTGGAAACGAAATGGGCTGTTAGGAGACGGGAAGCAGCTCTGTGCTTCTCTTTGAGAGGATCCGTGACTGCCACCTGCCCCATGTCTGCTGTAGACTTCAGGCTGCTTCAAAGCTCAGGCTGGGCCCTGGATGTCCCCGTCCACTAGATTTCAGGCCCAGGGGCAGAAGGGCAGAAGGAAAAATATTATTAATCTCTGAACATCAGCTCCCTCGAAAACTGCTGCTGCATGGAGCAAGGGGCTGATTGGAGGCTTGAGGTGGGAACGTGGGCCTGTCCCACTTCACGCAGGAAACGTGCTCTGGCAGAGAGGGCTGGGCAGTCTGGCTTATTTACAATTGTATCCTGCTGCAAATGCACCAGGGACCTTATCCTTTAAAGAGATCCTTTGACGAGGTAATTCTTTAACCAAGAATCCTTTTGTGAAGTGAGTACAGGTGTATTCTCTCTTAAGCAAATGTAATTTACAAATTCAATTTAATTCAACAAATGTTTATTGATTACTTTTTCTGTACGCAAGGCATCATGTCAGTGCAGTGATAACAAATATATTTAAGATGTGATCCCTGCCCTTAGGAAACTCATATTCTAACAGAGGGAGATAGGAAAATCCTTCCACCGATGTGTTAAGTGCTGTAGTGAAGATATACTGAAAATTCTCTGGGGATCAAGATAAACCAAATAATTCATTAATGGTGAAATAGTCAAGGAACACTACAGAGAGGCGGGGATCCTGGAGTGGGCTTGAAGCTTATGAAGGCTGGAAAGTAGCCCCCCAACCATGATAAGGAACCCATGTGCTGACATGCCGCACACTGGACTGGTGGGGGAAGGGCCTGGAAGGGGAAAAGGACAGAGATTTCTGGATGGACAACTTGTTCTTCACTGAAGGAGCTAATGTAGCCAGACTCTCCTTTATTCCTCACCCACTCAGCTAAGAGGTCTCCATAGAACCCCTGCCACACTGAAGGTTATGAAGGTATGACTCAATCCACAACAATTCCATTTGGGTACTTAAGGAAACTCACTGATTTTGTGAACAGAGGCACATGTATAAGGAAAAAAGCACCACATGCGGGTGCTCACACAGAGAAGTGTGAACCCTGCGGAGTTCAGGGTTCCGGTGTAGTCACACAGGAGAGGTGAAGTGGAAAATGTCAGGCTGACCTGTTAATTAGCTGAAGTTACGTTGGGACAAAGCCTCAAAACAGACTGAGAAGTTTCAGAGAATAGCTGAGAAGGCCCTCAAGGCCACATGCCTGACTCTTGCATCACAGATAACCGCTCAGAAGGCTCTTGCTTCTGTACACCCTGCTGGCTGAAAGGTGCAGAGGACTCCTACTAGGACAATAAAGACCCTGTTACCTAATTTCTTGGGGCTCAGATTTTGGAGAAGGATCTCCTCTGAGCCCGCAGGCGTTAGGCCTCCCTGGTGGCACAGCGGTTAAGCACTGCGCTGTGGAGCTGTCAGCTGCAGTGACTCGAGTTCGACACCCGGCGGGGGAGAATCCCACATGGTGCAGCAGACCTCTCCTGCCTCGCCCGCTGCTCCCCTCAGCAGTGTGTTTCCATAGCTCTGCCTGTTCTGCTCCCCACTGTCTCTGGTGAACCCTCTCACCGCCCCATGCCTCTGGCCAGTACCCCAGCTTGTATGCATAAATAAATAAATCTTAAAAAAAGAAACTTCCCTCTTCCTCTCTAAGTGCTGCTTGGTTTCCCGACGGAATTTCTGCCACAACAGAGGGAGGCTCAGGTTGAATTCCTGCAGCCACCTGGACTGGGCGTAGGTTAGGAGAAAAGAATTACTTGAACTGCAACTCTACTGAATGTGTCAAAACAAAGCATGTTTATCTTTTTTGAATGCTGAATAATATTCCATTGTGTATATGTACCACATCTTCTTGATCCAATCATCTATTTTTGGGCATCTGGACTGTTTCCATACCCTAGCTATTGTAAACAGTGCTGCAATAAACATACGGGTGCATGTATCCCCTTGCATTAGTGTTTTTTGTGTCCTTTGGGTAGATTCCCAAAAGTGGTATTGCAATTCACAGCAACATGGATGGAGTTAGAATGGATCACGTTCAGCTAAATAAGCCAGAAAGAAAGAGAAAAATATCAAATGGTGCCACTTATTACAGGAATCTAGAGATACCAAATAAGAGCGAGAGATTCAGCGAGGGAGGGGGAAGAGAAGGGTTCAAAAGGAGTGAGAGGGAGCACAAGGGACTGTGGTGATGGTTCACAGGTGAATCGGTAGTGGGTAACCCACAGGGAATACACTATAATGTAAAAGATACAAATAA
This sequence comes from Scalopus aquaticus, assembly GCA_004024925.1. Taxonomy (NCBI): domain Eukaryota; kingdom Metazoa; phylum Chordata; class Mammalia; order Eulipotyphla; family Talpidae; genus Scalopus; species Scalopus aquaticus. The sequence continues at coordinate 57,246 of PVIJ01000830.1, forward strand.
TAATAAATATTTTTTTTTAAAAAGCACACGAGGGAGAGTCTGGGTGCATCGGAGGCTGGCGGTGCTGCACTCAGGAGCAGGGGCCCCGCGCGCGGCGTCTCTGACCACACCCGCCAGCTGCCTTCATTTCTAAGCCCTTGCCAGTCTCAGACCTTGGCATTCGCAGACCTTCTCAGGGTACCTGGCATCCTCTCCAATTTCTGTTATTTTTTAAATTCTGCTGCTGGCCCGACGGAGAGAACTCATCAAGACCCGCATGAGCATCAGCAGCCTTCTCTGGGTCACACTCCTCCTCGTCACCGTCGCAGCAATGAACAGAAACTATTTCTCACAGGAAGTCCAAGGCCAAGGTGTCAGAAGATTCCAGGTGTCCACTTCCTCCTTTGTAGACACCATCTTTTCTCCGTGTCCTCACATAGCAGAAGAGGTAAGGTTGCTACTTGGGGTCTCTCTAAATCCCACCTTCTAATGCCATACATTGGGAGGTAGGATTTCAAGATATTAATCTGGGGGGTGAACAAATGTTCAATCTCTAGCACCACCTCATTTCCCTCTCATGTAGTTTGAAAACTACGTATTCTCTCATTTGAGGCTGGTAAGCACCCTGAAAGGAATTCCGGCCATTATCCCCATGTTTCAGAAGAGGCATTTGTGGCTCAGAGAGATTATTTAACTTGTCCAGGATCACACAGCTAATTATTTCCAGAAATAAACCTAAAATCAGGTCTTCTGGCAACCAATGGCACCATTCTCTATAGAACAATGCCTCCAATGAAGGTTGAGTTAGCTTCACACAAGAGCAGAGCAACTGACTAGTAGTAGGGTATGAATTGAGGGGTATTAATATGACTTCCTGTTTCCCAATCCCAATTGCTCCCTGGCTAAGTTTGCATGAAATCTGACCATTTGATGCTTCGTGTGTGTGTGTGTGTGTGTGTGTGTGTGTGTGTGTGTGTGTGTGTGTGTCTATGTGTGTTGGATAAATGGTTTCAATTTCTGGAGTTTTTAACTTTCAAAAGTCCTTTTACATGTTTTACTACAAAACTCACCTTGTAAGAGGGCAAGGGCTATCTGTATCGATATGCTTTCACAGCCAAACAGAGCAGAAATGCTCAGCACTTTTTTTATATATAAATATATATTTTTATTGTTATTTATGTCTTTTACATTTTGTATTCCCCTTGGGTAGCCCACCACCAATTCACCCGTGATCCATCTCCATGGTCCCTTGTGTCCTTTTCTACTCCATTTTGTGCCCTTATTCTCCCCCTCCTCCTCCCCGCCCCCCAAGTGTTCAGCACTTTTGCATGAAGAAGCTGTAGGAGAAAGATGGAGCAGCCCAGGCCTTCAAAATTCACACAGCGTGGTTGGCAGAGCCCAAGCTCCTTCCACCTTTCTGCTCTGCACCCTCATCAAGTCAGCAGCGCCCCTCTTGGTGACAAAATTATGGCAGCCCAGTCAGCAATTCCAAGTATGTCCTCACTTAGCTGCAATCAGAAGGAGGGGGAAAAGTGTCTCTCCATCGCGTAAGACTGAAGAAAGAGGTTTCAGACACTTGCCAGTGAAATCCCCTTACACCTCATGAGCCCAGCTAGGGTCACCGGCTATGTCTAGTCAGTCCTGGCTGAAGAAATGGAACTTCCCTGGCTAGTTCATCTACTCAGCACTCATCCCTGGAGAAGGAGGAGAGTCCATGAAGCACCTTCCACCTCGGTACTTGGTGGGGTGACTCCTGAATGGGCAAGAGTGTCTGACACCTATCGCTAGTTTTTAGAAGGAAAAACAAAGATTTAGAAACTTCTAGAGATCCCCCCCCGCCCCGCCCCATGAAGAGCTGACACTTCTCCCAGAGGCACCACGTTAAGCTATTACCAGCTTGATGAAAGTATAATAGTTAAGCTGTCTAATACCGCCAGCGACTAATGCCTGTGCCCCTTTATCAGCTGTTATTAATCCTATCAGCTCTCTGGTTAAGACAAGACTTGTTATAATTAATCCCTGCAAGTTCTAAATTGTATTTCTCAATGATCACAAAACAAATAAAGTACGAAGCCAGGCTAGGTCTCCACAGAGCAGGAACTCAGACCCAAAATGGGCCAGTAGAAGGCCCAGGAGAGAGTGGGATGGAATTGGCAGGAAGGTATGGGGCTGAGAAAATGCCCCCAGGAATGATCCTGGTGCCCTGTGGGGTTATGACTTTGAAAACGAAAGTGAAATGGGTCCTAATTGACTATAAAATAAGCAACTCTCAGACAGGGGGAAGTCAGACCTCAGAACAGTTCTTTCTAATGTTAAATATTTCCACTTGTACCAAATTGCAAGTCTGGGTTTTCTCCTCCCTGTCACCTGTCTGCTTTTCCAATGCCACATTTGCGATGGTTGACATGGACCCGCACTTGCAACCCTGTGGATGACACAGGGGAGGTGCCCCAAATAAATAATAATCTTCAGAATTTAAGAACAAACCAAAAATCCTGATAATCTTGGAAACTCACCAAATCACACTATTCTACATTTTTCTCTTTTTTAAAATAATTATTTTGTAGAAGAATTGGGGTGTAAGGCCTGAGGTGTTGGGGGGTGAGAGGATTCACCAGAGACAGAGTGGGGAGCAGAACAGGCAGATCCACTGAAATACACTGCTGAGGGGGGCAGCAGGGAGACAGGAGAGGTCTGCTGCGCCAAGTGGGTCAGTTCCCTGGCTTGGGAGCCATAGGGGTAAGAGCACTGAGACTTAACCCCTACGCCACCAGGGAGGCCCTGTTCTACATTTTTCATAATACCATATTTGTGTGTTTTAAACTAATGATGAGTGACTATAATAATAAACAGTGAATTGTTTAGGGACTATAGAATTACCACAGAAGTTTTCTGTTAATAATATATAATAAATGCAGGGTATATTGCTATTAAGAGCCAACATATCATAACAAGTTTATGAAATTCAATAGTATGTAAAAGTGACCTCCCCCTCATATAGATATTTGAAAATCAAAACATTAAAAGATAGGAATATTAGTGTAAATAAATGCCAAATAAAATCCTTTGAAAGTTAAAATACCACCATCTTTAGTTTTTAATATTTAAAAGCAATCATTCTTAAAATGAAATTTTAAGATAGGAAGCATTATTTGCCCTATCCAAAAATCTAGATGTGTGTGTGTGTGTGTGTGTGTGTGTGTGAGAGAGAGAGAGAGAGAGAGAGAGAGAGAGAGAGAGATCCACACTCAGGATTTCTTCTCTCTTATACTGACCTTTGCCAAATTGGTATAAGTTATCCAAAAGCAACTTCAGGTTGGGTTTTTGGGGTACCCATTACTTTATGTCAACACATTCCTTTTTAATGATAAAAATATTTTGTCTGCTTGATCTGATTTTGGTTTTGTCTTTGAATTTTTTTATTGCTTTTGCTAATTTAGATTTTTAAACCCATTTCTGACTTAATGTTGCAGTACTCCACCCACATCAGTTTTCCCATTCTCTTTGCTTTTCTCCATACAAGTATTTGCAAAGAACTGTAACCTGCAGCAAATATTCAAGCCATAAACATTTTTGGGTTGTCAGAATGGAACAAAATGACATTGGATCTCCTAGCGAGTGTTCTTAATAGCACCACATAGAATCTTGTGTCAAAATTGCCTTAAGGATGCATCTTACTTCCAAAACCTATTATTTCCTGGAACACCACCCATAAAATATTCCGTGGGTAAAGCTGACTAATATTTATTTTATTGGCAACAATGACTCACCACCAGCAGCAGCAGATATAGCAGACTTCTCTCACGGCAAAGACTACAGACAGGACAAGATGGCGACTCTGACACAGCTCTCCTACCTGTTCTGTCTCATCCTGGAAATTTTGACCTTCACCTTCAACAACTTGGGTCAGCATTGTCTATTATTGTTTCTTACTTATATCTTCTGACTTATTCTTTCAAAGCAGTAATGTCTCTATGTTGAGTGCTAAGCTATCATTCTCTCAGAATAATAATATTTTAACCATGTTCCAAGCATATCAAATAATTTCTCTTACTCTTTGGAAAATCACCCACATTTCCTGTGAAATGTTGGAAAATAATTGCTGCCTAGAATGCACTCACCAGGCCTAGGCTGGTTGTTCCAAGTCAGACCCTGACCAAGGATGTCTCTGAAGCCCATGTCTAGAAAATAACAGGCCTCGGTGTCCCTCTGATGTGGTGTCCCCTGATTCTGCACCCCCTGTCCCCTTTCCATCCACAGCCCATGCTTCCTACCCCACCAGCCTAGTAGATTCACCACAAAGTTCCTGCAGATTCACTTGCTTCTTCCCCTCTCTCTTCAGCTCACATGTATCCTCCTGCTTCTCTAACTCCAGCCCCTACCCCTCCATGGCTCGCATCCCAGTTTTCTGAGCAAGCTCGGTGTCAGTCATGAGTTTGGTCTAATCGCCACTTTGACAATTCAATTAGAGGAATTCAGACTAAGGTATGAATCATCCATAAATGTCCACTTCCTTGCAGTACGAGGCTGAGAAGTTCATCTTATCACACTGAGCCTCCATTTTTTCATCTATAAAATGGAGACAAAAATTTCCAAGTCATATATATATATATATATATATAAATTCTAAATATAAAAATTCTAAATATATATATATATAATTTTATTTATTAATGTATACCAGCTGGGGTACAGGCCAGAGGCGCGGGGCGGCGAGAGGGTTCACCAGAGACAGAGTGGGGAGCAGAACAGGCAGATCAGAAATACACTGCTGAGGGGAGCAGCGGGCGAGGCAGGAGAGGTCTGCCGCACCATGTGGGATTCTCCCCGGCTGGGCGTCGAACCTGCATCGCTCGCGGCCGACAGCTCCACAGTGCAGTGCTCAACCGCTGCGCCACCGGGGAGGTCCCAAGTCATATATTTTTGAGACAATGAAATAATAATAGATAAAGCATAAAGTTGCTAAGTAGTAGAAAATTGTGAGTTTTCACTGTCTCCTAAGAGTAGACTTTTGAATTTTAGAGGAAGAGCTTTTGCGTGCAAGTGGGTCTTAGCTACTGAAACTTGCAGGGATAACCCTTAGGAGCAGAATCTACTCTATTTGCAAATACAAACATGGGAAAGTGTCACAAGCACCTCTCTCCCTTCTCCCTAAAAAGCCCAAATTCACTCACTTTGTGTCAATTCCAGTAACTTCTCACACTGCATGTTTCCAGAGTGACTTAGAGAGAGGATAGCCCACCAGTCAAGCCCTAGCCACAGCTGCCGCCACAGCCTGGCCTGAAATAAACCCTCAGTAAATGTTTGCCAAATTGAATTTCCTTCTCCCTGGATTAACGGGTGGCAGGATGGAGCCCCTCTGGGGTGGCTCCAGTGCCCACGAGCCCCATGAGTCACGTCTTCTCGGGCCTTGCTGCAGCCACCCCTTCCTTTGCCTCTGACCTCTCCTGCTTCTTCAGCATGTTCATGGACATAATTACAGCGTGCTATTGATTTCCTGACAGCCGGCTTGATGTAACTATTTTACAGAATCAAGCTAATTTCATACATTGAGGTTTTTATGGTCTCTGGCAGACTCAACCCAAGAAGTCATTTCGTCTCCTCTGAGGGTGCTCCCGCGCCTTCTCAGAACACTGTTCCTCCTCACCCCTCCTTCCCCGGAGCCCAGCTGGCAGCCTACAATCCAGAGCCCATCTTCTCTTTGTCGTCCCACTCACAGTCACACAAAGTGGCCAGTGGGTTTTCAGGGCCCTAGGAAGTCAGGGCAGTGCCTCGAGGGAGAAAGTAGGAACTGAGCAATTCTTTTAACTTGGGAAGCCTGAGTCTGCCCTCTGGTTCCCGTTACAGTCAGTACATTCCTGGGCCCATGAAACCCTCCTTCCCTGGAGGCAGCTCCTAATTTATAGTTTGCAGTGTCTAGAGGTCTGTAATTCTTGCCTAACCTGCACATGAGTTCCATGATAGTGCAATTATGTCCATTCTACAGATGTGGAAAAATGAGGTTAGGAAGTGGATTGGTAATACACATATTAGAAGCAAGCATTGACCACTCCACAAAAAGCTTTCCCATGGACAGTTCTCCACTTGGAGAAACAGAGTTGCAGAGCCAAGATTCAAATAACTTGACTTCTTATGGTAAACCCTTTCCTCTACTCTATAACTCCCTTGCTGCTCTTTCTCATTTCCAAACACACAGTTCCCCTCTACACAAATACGTCCCTTTCCTTTCTGCCTGTCCAGCTTACATTTCTTTTAAATGACGTCCTTTACTCCTGCCTCTACCAGGAAACCCTGTCTATAAATACATCTTATCATGGGCCTCCCTGGTGGCATAGGGGTTAAGTCTCAGCACTATCACTGCTACAGTCTGAGTAGCAATTTCCAGTCAAGGAGCCAACCCACACACGGCGCAGCAGAACTCTCCTGTCTCGCCTGCTGCTCCCCTTGGCAGTGTATTTCAGTAGACCTGCCTGTTCTGCTCCCCACTTGTCTCTGGTGAATTCTCTCACCCCCGCACCTCTGGCCTGTACCCCAGTTCTTCTGTGCACAAATAAATCAATATTTAAAAATAAATAAATCCATCTTATCGTGACCTCTCCTTTTCTCTAACCACAGTGGATATATGGCCTCTAACAATACACAATAAATGTGCACAAGCAAATATCTAATAAAGTCGAGCTCTGTCCTTGGAAGTCCATTAATGCAGTGTCTGGTGGGTGAATTTCTACCACTGATTTCGTACAGACGTAGGTTTTCCAATTCCCAATAATCGCCATCCTCTATTGGGGGAACCATAGGACACTGGGGAGTTGAATCCACCTCTGGATCCTTAAGTGGGACCCAAGACCAAGGCCAGGCCAGATACTTCACTGTGACCTGATGTGGTCCAATCAGAGTGACCACCCAGACTGTTGCAAGATGTTTTTTCATGCTGGGTGGGGAAGAAAGAGAGGGGAGAGTCTGCTGACAGTTGGAGCAGTCAAGAAATGGGGAGTGTGAGTCTACATCAAACACTGAGCTGCTAGATCAAGCCTTGCCTGAAGCTAACAAATCCCTCTCTCCAGACTTTTTAGTTATGAGCTAATTCACTTCTTTGTCTAACAGGCACTTGGATATCATTGTTTGTTCTGATGCTTAGCATCTCAGAGGTTGCATAACCCTCCATTCAGACGTCTTAGTTTTTATAAGAAAATGTCAAAACTACATTTAGCTCTTTTGATGCTTTTCTATGACTTAATGGATTTTTGCTTTTTTCTGATTATAAAATAATACCTGCCCATTAAAGAAACTTTGGAAATCGCAGCACTACTAACAAACAAAATGTATTTACTCATATTTAAATATGTAAAATGTTTTATAAAATTGGGGTGGACCCTGCTATGTGTGTCTCAGTTTGAATTCTACTTCAATTGCTTAATGACTGTGGGTTAGCTCAATGGACAAATCGTAGCCAGACTGTACAGGTTCAGACCCTGATCTGTCTTTAATATCTGTGTCACCTTGAACAATTTGTATAAATCCCTGATGCCCCAGTGATCTCATATGTGAAAAGGGCATAATAATAGCACTTGACTTATAGATTTGGGAGGATTAAATGAGATTCAATAAAGCATTTTGTGTGGTACTTGGCTCTAATTCTGAGCTCGACTTTGGACAATTTAAATTTGAGATGCTTATTGCTGTTCCAGAGAGCTAACCAGAGATGTGATTTATTGTGAGAATCTGTCCTGGGCATTAAGGGATGTTTAGCAATGCCTCTGGCCTCCACACACTAGAAGCCAGTCCTACCATTCACCCTACTGGTCTTTACAACCCCAAATATCTCCAGATATTGCCAAATGTCCCTCGGGGTACAAAATCCCCCCAGTTAACAATCTCTGCAGGCTGTGTAGCTGGAAATTACAGAACTTTGCTAGATGACAAGGGTACCACCGCACCCCATACCCTTAACTGTAATGGGAATACCCTTTGTGTTCACCATCATATAAAGTGTGAAACTACTAGTTTGAGGCAAATGATGTATAATAGTTTTTATTAAAATTTTACCAAGAGGTTTTTTTTAATGATTGTTATTTTAGCAAATGTCTTAGGGCACCAACTAAAATTCTCTCTGCCTCACTGATCTCTGAATTATATTAATAGAATGTGTAACATTAAATTATTCTCAAATTCTTGAAATAATGCCTAAGTGGACATGTTATAGCACTCATTTCTTGATATGGCTTTTGGTGTGATTTGACGATATTTTATTTAAGAATTGCTATTTCCATTCCATAAAAAATTAAACTCTCTTTTTTTAACTTTTCTTTCATTATTAGAGTTATATTGGTTTCATAAAATAATTTTGAAAGTTTTCCATCTTTTTATCTGGTTGGAAATGGTTGATTTTCCCCTAATATGTGTGTGTGTGTATATATATATATATATATATATTTCTTGAAATTTGATCAACTGAACCACAGGATTAACAAAGTGAAGCACATTTTGGAGAAGGTAATTCTACCAGGTTTTTTGTTTGTTTGTTTGTTTACAATTTCTTTATTCTCTAAGCCTGTAAGTTCTGTAAGCCAATTTTGTGATTAATATCTTGCTACAAAATCATGTTTTATCATCAAAATGTTTAAATACGATCAAATACTATTATTAATCTTATGTGATATGTTATTCCAGTATCTGGACATCTATCCACATTCTCATAGGTCATTTGTGTATTTTCTCCTTTTTCTTACTAGACTCTCTAGATCTACATACTCGTATTCTAATTCAAGAAAATTCTGCCTTTTCCCTTTGTTTTCTATGTAGTTTCTCTTCATGCTGAGAAGGCTGATGAACTCATGTTTCACCTTTATTTCTAAATTAATAATAAAAACATTCAGTCTACAAATTTACCTTTTTGTTTGGCTTTGACTTCACCTCATCAGCTTTTTGTAAAGTGTTCTAATTTTTTGTTGCTTCCTAAATAGCATATTTTTCCATTGATTCAACAATAATTAAGAAGTTTTGAGTGTCCAAGATCTCAGATGTGCCTTTTTACAACCTTTTTTATTTTATTTACCCCACTGTTTGGTAGTCAGTGAATATCTTCTACATAAATATTGATTTTAAGCATTTAATAAACTTTTCCTTCGATTTTTGTCATCGTTCTAAGCACGGGTGAAAGATATATATATACCTGTTCTTTAACTCTTTAGCAAAGAGTTAAAGCTTTGTTAAATATTTTTATTAAATGAACATTATTCTGTTTTCCATGTGCCCTACCCTCTCTTTTATGTTTTACTTACTGTATCTGCCATGCGCTGAGGAAAATACACTGTCACGCCTCCACACATAGTCCCTGTTGTTTTCTCCTCCTCACATTCTCTAATACTTTAGCTGTAATTATTTTAATTCCAAATTATTTGATACCATCTATTTGGTTTATGATGGCTACATTTTAAATTTGAAGTTTATGTTTCATCCATATTACATAATTCTCTTTGTAATTCCAATTCAGTTGCCATTGTATTAATAAAAATGCCATTCTGCATTTTGTATGTTTTCCTGATATCTCTTATGAAGTCTTTTATTTTTAATCTTTCCCTGTCAATCATTCTGTAGTAGATTTATATCTTGTGAACAGCACGTAGTTGACATTTATTGTTTGACCTAGCCTGAAAGTCTCTGTATTTTAATGGGAAAGTTGACTCTTTTATTTATTGCCATCAATTATATATCTGGATTTATTACTGTCATTTCACTTTATTGTGTCTGACTATGGGACTTCCTTGTTTTGTCTCATTTAATTATTTGTTTTTGCCTTGCAATATTCTTACTGTTTTAAATTTCTATTTACAAAAGAGACCATGAGTTCTTTTCTTTTTTTCCCTTCAAATAGCTTGAAAGGTAAAAAATATATTTTAAATTCTTTTAGTGACTCTAAGTTTTAGGAAATAATTCTTAAACTGTATTTTTCTAATAATGTCAAAAACAAAATGGTATCTGTCCCCTTCTCCCTATGTAATGAAGAAAGTAGGATGCTTTATATTCCTTTCTCTTTTCCCTTCACTCAATTTGTTTTTACTGGAATAAAATGGGGTAGGAGTGTTAAATTCTGTTGTGTTTTCTTCACTTTAGAAAATAACTCTTTACTTTCCATCCTATTTATAGTCATTTTAACAAATATGAGTCCGACCTCATGACTAAATGATTCTGTGCTCCCCACCATGCTTTGCACTTGAGACTTCCTCGTCCGAGGTCTTCATTTTGCTGCATCACGCTCCCAGTTGCAGTATTTCTTCAGGAAGGAAGCGGGTCTGTTGCATAGTCTGAACTCATATTTCTAAAGTTGTGTTTCTCTTGTGTTCACACCTAAATGACAACTTGGATAAATAAGAAAACTGCTTCAATCATGATTGTGTCCCCTCAAGAATCTGTAGCCCTCTGGACATGAGCAGGCTAACGCTATCAAGCCACATCCAGAGGTGCACTGGTTTAGCACCTCCAGAGCCTGTTTTAGGAATCAGGGGCAGAGGAAATCAGGACCCCAAGTTCTATCCTCTATCACCTGAGTGGGGCAGCGTGGGGGGAGTCCTCTGCTATACCTTCTGGGTCTCACTGACCAAGAAGCAGAGAAAGGGGGACAAAGAAAAGAGAATAGCATTCTCATAGCAGATTAGGAGACAGGGCACAAGTGGCATTTGTCCATCTGCCTGCCGGTCACCAGCCAGATGGGCCATCACCCACTCACATTGGAGGGCACTGGAAACTGTCTTCTGGTATTTCCAGGAGGAACATGGCATAATTTGCCCAGCACAGGCCTACGCCCCTTGGCTACTTCATTGTCCTTAGGTATTTGCAGAGACTTCAGGGTATATTTGTGTTTAATTTGCGTAACTCTATATCCAGCTAGTTGTTTTGCTTTTCTTTTCCTTTCAGAATTCTTATAACACTAAATCTGTTTAATTCAAAAATTTAGCCAGGCTATGTGTAGATGTATTTCCCTTTAAATTTATTTTGCCTGCATCTTTAGGCGATTTTGTAAGATGCATTTTCTGCAATTATGACAGATTGATGTTTCTATATAAATTGTTCTGGTTTATTCCTCAGTAATATCTGGATTGGATCTCCTTCTTTCTCCTCCATACCCATTATCTCCTCATCAGTCTCATCTCCTTATTCTTTTCCCTCTGAATGTGAGGAGAATATGTTCTTCTCATTGATGTTTTGAGTCTGGACAGTGGTAAGTCCTACCTTTACTAATTTCATAGGAATTTTATTTATTCTATTGGACTTAGGTATCCCTCAATTTCATTTCTATCTGGGCCATCTTTGCAATCTACTTTCCTTTCAAACTGTTTTTCTCCTGTTTTCTTTTTTCTTGCATCCTTTATAGCATTTTTTCCTTACTGTTTGTTTCCACACACGACCTATACCACCCAGACCCGTAGTTCCCCTCAGGAGGGGCATGCGGTTTGCCTTTGGCCATACACTCCTCAGCTCAGTACTCTCTGCTGAATATGATAAACTCACACATTCACATCCCAGTGACAACAGCAGAGCAGGCACAGCTTGAGCTTACAGAGAGATCAAGAACCTTCGGACATCAGCCACATCATAGAACACACCGGTTTCCTGGACACAAACACAAAATACGCTGACTCATCAGTCATCAGTCAATCAACACTGGGACATCTGCAGAAACCTCTTCCTAGATGTGCCGCTACGAGATGCACGTCCGGCATCCTGTCCCCCTCCAGGGCTGGGAACAGGCAGGCAAGACTTCTCTGAGTCTCAGCTGATAAACCCAGCACTCTCTCAGAGTGCAAGTGATTTTCCGCCTTCTGCAAATTCAGCAGAGAGGAGGGAGTAGCCCTCTGCTCACAATGCACACCTGTTAACCGCAGCAGCCTTAATGGGGCCTCAGATGCGCTGCTCCTGTAGCAGCTCACATGCATCTTATTGACTAGGTCTTCAGAAATACAGTTACAGGGAGAAGATTCAGTGTTTTCCAAATCTGGTTTAACCCACAACAATTAAGGTTTTCTAATCTCCATTTTACCTCTTCAAGTGAAGCCCAAATCATTCTTTTCTGATTCCTGGATGCTAAACATGTTCTTTATTAATCCCTAGTCAGTCATTATTGAATGAATGAGTGAGTTTAGGAAACAACTAAATCAATCCACCTGAGTGCAGTGAGTGACATCAGCTCCCCTTGTTTTTTTCTTTCTAGGGAAGATTAAGAGCCTGGAAATTTCTCCTGTTGCAAAGATGAGGCCAGCTACTCCCAGAGACACCTGCAAGTCCCATCAAGCTGAAGTGTAGGGGAAGCTGCCAGCCCTCCCCTGGCACTGCCAGCTGTGACTGCTGCCACCTGTCAGTCCCCCCTGACACCCAGCATCTGCTGCCACCCTGCCCTCATAGTACTGCCCTGTCCAGGTTTGGGGGAAGGGTCCTTGTTTATTCCCACCCTGTTTATAGTTCATAGCTAAACACATTCCTCCTGGGTCTCCCCCTCCTTCTCCCTTCCACCCCCCATGGCAGAGTAGGAAAGGTGAGACATGCTGTAGATCCTCTGTGGAGACATGAAGACCAAGAAGAGATTGAGGGCAGGATCAGAGACTCACAGTGAAGAATGGTGTGTTCTCAAAAAATGGCAGACTGTCAGCCCCTGAACTTCCACATCTGACAGCAAAATATATGATCAAGGTGACAAGGTGACATGGTGACAGGTGCCTCTGACATAAATACAAGCCAGAATGTAATGAGGACGTTGCCCAAGCACCAGCAAAGTCCCAGGCAGGATGCCCTACAAAATACAAACTGAAGATCAGACAGGTGCCCGCCACTAATCAATGTTGCCTCCGTGTGGAGACAGGTAACATATCCAGGGCCGGGCAGGTCGGCTTCTGAGCACGTGTGAGCTTTGCTAACAAGAGAGCAGGGGAACTCACACGTAGCCCCAGGGCTTCCACTAACTAGCTGCCCAACCTCAAACAAGTGTTGGCCTCCTGGGCCTTGGTATATTGTCCTGTGAAATGGGACAGTAATATTTCCTCTATTTCTTTGTCTAGAAAGATTCTCCTGTCTTTGTTCTGCAGCCCCCTCAATCCTTCTCTGCAAAGTAATTAGCCACACCCACAGGTGTAGCACCCTGCTGGGGATCAGAGGCGACTGTCCCTTCAGGGGTGCCACAGAAGAGTTCTAATTTAATAAGACTTGTGATAACAGCAACTAAGATGTCTAACTCCCTGACATATATTACATGGTTTAATCCTCAGAGGTAAGTACTATGTCATTCCCACCATCCATTTATAGATGAAGAGGCCGAGATGCAGAGATTGTGAGCAGGCAGTCCAAGGTCACCCCACGGAAGCAGCAGAGCCAGGCATGACCTTGCTGACTCAGCACCCCAAGCTTGGTCAGATTTTCTGATAACCCAGTTCTTACCTTGTGCCCAGTTGTAGTTCCTGAGTATCTGGCTTCTCCCCAAACCACAGTCCTCTCGTGTACTCTCATGCAGCTGAATTCCATCTGTACTCCCGCAGCTGGGGTCCTGTCCTTGCAGTGTGAACAGGATTCCTGTTCCTACAAAGCAGGCCTCACCAGGCTGGACGCCACCCCAGCAGAGGCTGGCTCTAGCCCACCATCACTTGCAGGTGCTGGCTCAGCGTGGCCAGGCAGGTGCTCCATCCAGACAGCAGCACAGGCTTCCCGAGATGCCTCAGCCCCTGGGAACTCTGCCCCGACCCTGGTGGCATCCCTGAGACTGACTCTCTAGGGACATGCCTTATAGCCACACAGCTGGCTTTGGGGTCAGAAACCCCTGGCTGTGGACCCTGCCTCTTCTCTTTCCTTGGTTCTTTCATGCTTTTTCTTTTCTAGAGGTAAAACTTATATATGAGATGCGTAGGTCTTAAATGTATTGCCAGGTGTATAAGCCATGTGGCCAACACCTGATCAAGATATAGAACATCTCCATCACCCCAGAAATCACCCTCACGTTCCCTCCCTCTCAGTCCTCACCTCCCATGCACAGGGGATGCGGAAACCTATCGCTGTGGGTTTCTTTTATCTGTTCTTGAACTTCATAGAAATGGACTCCTACAGAAAGAATGCACTTGTGTTAGGCCTCTTTCCCTTGATATACTGTTTTTTTATTTTCATCTTTCTTTTTCTTTTTTATTGCTGAAAAGGATGCCATTGTTCATGGGGCGCTCAGGCAATATTTGCTTTGTACTGTATGAAAGGTTATAGGGCCCTTTTCATTGACTCATTTGCTCATTTGTTTAACAAGAACTCACTCTCCATCTCAGCTTTCCTTTTACAAGATCACACTGGTAATCCCTGCAGCCATCTGAGTGTCTAACACCACCAGAGAGGTAATAAGATATGGGAGGACTCAGGAGCCAGCTGGTTTACATTCCAACCCTGATTTCATCCCCCAGTGGATGTGTGATCTAGGACCAAACACTTAACCTCTCTGTTCTCCTGTTCTCTCCTCTGTGAAAGGATTAACCAAACATAGTGTCCATGTTTCAATGTCCTTAAGACAGCGCCTACACACTGGAAGTGCCATACAGTGTTTGATGTTTTACCAGGCATGTGACAGACCCCGCATTGTCACATGGGCGGGGGGCAGGCCCTCTGTCCAAAAAAGTCACTTCAAACCACCACCCTCTCAGCGCCAGTCCTGTGAGCCAGATGGCCCTGGGGCCACCCCCGTTAGTCCAGCAGGCCCTCCCCTCTGTGCTGATTTCCTGGTATCTGACCTGATCCTAGACACAGAGGGACCCTGCAACTGCCCAGGTCTGAAGGGGGCCCCCTGGGACCCCACATGCTCCTCCACCACACCCGAAGCTGGAGAAATGGCAGCTGGAATCACGGGGCCTCAGCAGTAATCAGCGCGCGAGGCCCGAGGTAATGGAATAACCCTGATGCAATTATATATTGATTGCCAGTGTTATGACTGCTCCTGATTGCTTCTTATTGATACAAATCCACTGGGCTGCCTATTTGGATAAAGCCAAGTGAGAACAAGGAGAGGAAAGACAGGGAGGGAGAAGGAGTAGGGTGGAAGAAGCGGAGGAGGTGGAGGCAGCAGAGCAGGGAGAAGGGAGAAGAACGCACCGCAACAGGTGCAGCCTGGCTCAGCAGGCCCACGGGCAGCCATCCCGAGGGCACATGGCCCCGGCCCCGCTGTGCAGAGCAGCTCCTCTTCACCTCCTTCCCTAGAACTCCTGACAAACCCTACCTGACATCACCCCCACGAGAGGCCTCAGCCATCACGTGCCGAGTGGAAAAAGGATCACAGGCAACAAGTCCACTGGGGGTATGTGCAAACCAGGCCAAGGAGACATGGGGATCACGGTGCCGAGGGGTCAGAGGTCACCCAATGCCCCTGCTCCCTGCGGGACGGGTGACGGCCTGCCTTCTTGCTTCAACTGCAAGCAGGGATCTTCCTCACAATCTCCCCAGCGCCACATTTTTTGCCTCTCTGTGCTTTTGCTGTATCAGCCCTGGGAGCGGCCTGCAGGGCAGTGCCGGAGGGTTGTGCTCCTAAGTGTGAAAAGGCTGTGATGCGTCCATGCGGACATCAGGTGTGTTAGATAAACTTCACTCACACCTGATGTGTGTGCTGTTGGCAGTGCGTTCAATATTGCCATATGACATATACACATATATTCAAGGTATATTTAAAAGGAAACCTAGAAAAAGATTGCATTTTGATCGGCTGATAGACATGTCAAGTCCAGAGGGTGGCAGGAGCCCAGCCCTGTGTCCCCAGGAGCAGCGGCTCAGTGTGGCTAAGTGACTCTCTGGAGCGTGGCTGCCATGACTGCAGGGGCCAACAGGGCAAGGTCACAGGCTATGCCAGGCTCCCCGGGCTCGAGTGGCTGGCACGAGGGGAGCCTGGACCTGCCTGGAAGTCAGCGACTCCGCAACAAGAAGCAGCTTTTCAAAGCTGATGACTAAAGATTCGTCACGATCTTGGGAAGTAGGGTAATCATATAGGAAGATGCAAGCGAGCACGACTGGCCCGGGCGACTTCAACCATTCATTAATTATTAATAATACAATTAAATAAGCTTAATTGTAATACTACCGGGTAGCTCACAGAATTGATACAGAAGACAGAGGCACCCTGAAGGTGATGTAGTCAGGCCCCCACTGACACCATGGCAGGGCCAAGCGCCCAATTGGACGGGGTGGAGCTCCGCAGGCCCCGCCTCTTCGTAGCACTTCCTCCAAATTCCGAGTCCCAAGTGGGGGCAGCACTTGCTCCAAGGCTGTCCACAGCCAGCTTCAAGAATGTAAGCCTGTGCTTTTTCACTTCAACTGGGTCTCCTCCCACATTGGTTTGGAGTAAAGGGATGAAGTTATGAACGGGGGATAATAGAGCAACTGAAAAACACCGGAGAAAGAACAGACATTCCTGGGAGGATTCCTGAATGTGGAGAGCATTCTGGGTTAGGAATGGTGGCATATATTGTAATACTCAATCTTCTCAAACTGTGTGCTTGGAGTTCAACTGAGAAAATGCCTCAGACACTAAGGAAGGAGCGTAGAAGACAGGAGACCTAAGGGAAAGCTCTGGTCTCACTACCATCTGATCCTGAGCCAGATTTTCAATTTCCATCCGCTTAGCCTGAGAGTCGTCAGCTGGAAAGCCTGACGAGCACCACCTCACTGCACCACATGAGCGGGTATAAGAGCTAAACTGGGTAAAGGTTCGAGCTGCTAAAACTTGCCGTGTGTAGTGTTTATCTCAGCAGTGATTGGTCATTCCTATGCTCTCCTTTATCTGGAAAACACCCTCAAACCTTCCCTAAAATGATCCCTCTAGAAGCACCATCTTTGATAAGAGGTAACTCTGCTGAACCGCTCCCAGGAACCCTCATCACTGGAGCGATTTCAGAAAAAATGTGAGGATACATTAAATGAGTTGGGAATGTTACAAAAGAGCTAATGTCCTAAATTCACTGCCCCAGAGAGAGGAGAGACAGGGGAACGGGTGGAGGGGTGGGGGTCCCCTCACATCCCTGCTCCTGTCTTTGCAGAGATGATGCTTCGGCTTTACAGAATTGCTTTCAGACAAAGGAATGTATTTAAATGCCTGCTGTTTGGGGGCTTTGCTTTTTTCTTTCTTTTCTTTTTTTTCCTTTTAATTCTGTTAGTGTAGCCTGCAGCCTAATAGTAAGCAGAGTGTATCTTTAATGAAGCCAGTAAATAATTTTTTTAAAGAATTGGTTTGATTTACTGAGAAAAGGCAATGCTCTATAAATCCAAGTGGTCCCCACTTCCTCAGTGGAAGGTCATTTCTTTGCATCAGGCCATCAGCGATTTGCAGGAGGGCAGAGGCGACTCCCCAACTTTAACTGAGTGGAGGCCCAGCAGCACTTAATTGGGTACCTGCCACACACAGAGGTTCCAAGGTTATAAATATTTTTCTGCATGAAAGGACTCAGCACACAGTAGGCCTGCAGTGAAGGCTGGTTTCCTTCCTCCTTGGCTGTCTTTCCTTGTCTGTTGGGCCAAGAGTGTCATCTACACAAGGGAGCAGGCCTTTCCTCGTCTGAACACATCCTCTCTGTAGGCTAAATACTGAATGAATCAGGGTTTTTTTTTAATATTACCTCCATTTATTTTGCAAAAGACTTGCTGACAAGACACCCAGCAGCATCTGAAATTTCATCTAGACAAAGAGGGCAGGGACAAGGGGAGCCAGGAGCTCTATTTTCTCATTCCGGGCTCCCCACTGCCTTCCTCCCACAAGCACACAGCACACACAACTCAGCACATGTGCACCACTGAGATAAGGAGCCTCGAAAACGCCGCAATTCATCACCCTGGGCCCGGATGGAAGCGGAGTGTGTGCGAGCAGGTGTGTGCATGCATCGTGTCACACTCCCACTCACACGCACACCCGGAGGGCCTTTGTAGCTTGTCACAATAGAGCGAAGGCACAGAGCTTACAAAAGGAGAGGAAAAGGCAGGGGAGTAAAGAGAGGCATCTAGTTTGGCTGCCTCCCTTCGGTTTTGGCTGCACAAACTGAGCGGTTAACCAGTTAACAATATGACAAAGGGCGGCGGAAAAGGAAAGACGCTTCCAGCCAGGGGCCCTGTTGCAGGATGGAGACAAAGATTAATGATGGCACTCCCTGTGGGAGCTAGGGTGTTCCCTAAAGCATTTTGGTGAAGAAATCATGAGGTCAGTATATGTGGGTGGGGATGTAAATGCCCCTTCGCAAGTCCTCGGGGACCATCATCTAACCCTGGCTGCTCAGAGTGAAGACCACAGGGCACATACACACACACACATACACACACACAAACACTCTGCAGCCCCCTCCCTAGGGCTTCACCCCAGAGCCAACCATTCCTCTTTGTGGGTTTTGGGGGGAAATACGAATAAAATGGATCTATACAATGGAGCCCCGCTTCGTGCCAGTCTTTCCACTTGGTTACTTCGTTCAAGCTTCACGAGTCCCAGGAAAATATCTTGCTGGTTATTACTCTTTTGTGAAGATGCAGAAACCCGATGTGTGCAGAAGCTATGTGGGCCTGGATTGTGTTTTCAGGTACAAACAACTGGGAAGTGTGGCTGAGGATTCCAAGCGAGGGGTGTCCATGCTGGACGCAGTACTTCTTCCCTGACAGCACAGCTGGCGTCCCTGCTCTGCCACAGATTCTTGGATAAGAATGATACACTGGTTCTGGAATGCAGCCTTGGAACCTGCATTTTATTGCAGGTTTTTTCCACTTATTTTAACAGCTCTTTTGAAGCATAGCTGAACTACATATGTGTAATGTAAACAAGTGGGTAAGCTGTGGCATATGCATGCACCCTGAAACTACACCTATGAACAAGATGGTGGCTCTGTCCCCCACCCAGCACACCCCCGTGCCCCGTGGTGATCTTTCTCTCCCACTCTTCCTGGCCCCTTCTCCAGGCCACCAGCAACCTACCTTCTGTTACTACAGATCAGTTCGCATTTCTTCTGGAATGTTTTATTTATGAATTGTGCCATATGCACTCGTATTTATCTAGCTTCTGTCACTTAGCATGATGATTTGAAATCCATCCATGTTGCTGTGTGCATCAATGCATCCGTTTATTGCCACGTAGGCTACATCCTAAGGCTACGCCACGATTTGTTTACCATTTACCTGTTAGTGAATATTTTGGTTGTTTCCATTTTGAGGTGCTTATAAATAAAACTTCTATGAACATTCACATTCAAACTCTCAACCTTAATAATAAGAAAACAAACAACTGACTTTAAAAATTCAGAAAGAATTGAACAGACACTTCAACAATGAAGACATACAGATGGCAAATAATCACATGGAAAAAATGTTCAGCGCCGTTAGTCATTAGAGAAATGCAAATAAACCACAATTTTATTTTATTTAGAGATGCTACCACACACCTATTGGAAGGGCTAAAATTAAAAAGACCAATCGCTTCAACTGTTGGTGAGGCTGTGACACACCTGGAGCAGGACACATACGAACAGAGTCGCTTTTGAAGACAGCTTGTAGGCTGTCAGAAAGCCGAACAACTTGGGCCTCTCTGGGAGCACAAGGGGTTGAGTGTCAGCACTATGAGGTTATCGGCAGCCACTGTAACATGAGTTCGATTCCCAGCCAGGGAGCTGACCCATATGGCACAGCAGACCTCGCCTGTCTCACTCACTGCTCCCCTCAGCAGTGTATTTCAGTCAATCCACCTGTTCTGCTCCCCACTCTGTCTCTGGTGAATCCTCTCAGCCCCCACACCTCTGGCCTACACCCCAGCTCTTGTATGCATAGATAAATAGATCCTAAAAAAAAGAAAGTTGAACAGCTACCTTCCACGTTATACATACACTTCTATCTCAAGTACTGGCCTGAGAGGAACAACAGTGCGTGTCCCTACATGTACCTGCTCATGACTGCTTGCAACAGCTTTACTTGTAACAGGAATTGTGTTTATAAATAAGTGATTCTGACAATGAGCTAGGTTTGGGAACGATTGTTCTGAGGGTGTTGGATGTTTATGATGGCTCCAGAAAGCCCTCCTATTCCTCAAATAACATGGATATGGAAGACATTATTGAATAAAAAAGTGGGAAATGAATTAACAAATTGAGGAAGGAATGCCACTTAATGAGATATGTGATGCTGGGCAAGTCACTTAGCCCTTTTAGCTCTCTGTTTTAGTCATCTGAACCCTGGGAGGTAGTTTCCATGATTTTCAGCCTCCAGCATTCTAGGCATCTGGGATCTCAGAGACCTCCACAGGGAATCTATCCATCTTTCTTCAAAAGGTGAGTTAATCCCATAGGCCAGATTAGGGAGCATAGGTTTGTTCTCTTGGGAGCATGACTCTCTTCCTTCCAACAAGTACCCAGTCAAATAAGTAAGTATGTACATGTTGTGCACACACACACAAACACACACACTTCAAATTTTAAATTAAAAAAAGTTAACCTCCTAGATTGAAGGTACCAGAGTTTTCATTAAACTATTTAGACACAAATTGTTTACCAACCCACTTGAGACAGTATTTTACTATTTGGGTGCTTTTTCTGGAATTATTTCCAGTTTGAATAACCTGCAAAATGTAAGAGTGGGGACAGAGAATCATCAGCCTCCCTTATTTAGAAATAGATTTGTCATTTGTAGTCAGTACCTATACCTGGGGCAGTTTGAATCAAAAAACAGTTTTCAAGGCTTCAATTATTATCACCCTTTAAAGAATTCACTCTTTTATCAAGAGCCTGGGGATTCCATGCTTTGCCCCCTTAAAAATGTGCTCCCCAAGATCCCAGTGCTGTTTTTCTTTTGAAAGCCCTGTTTACTTCGGAAATTCAGCAATTGCTCCCAAATTTCCTTTGATGTCTATTGAATTTAATATATTTCATTGCATTGTGGAAAAGCTATTTCAGTTTTTGGTATCAGTATCTTCTTGATGTGCTGAGGGGTCTTTTTGTTGGGTTTTGTGTGTGTGGTTGTTGATTTGTGTTGTTGAATTTTTTTTAAGAATGATTTGAAGATTTTTGTTCTATTTTTTAAGACTTAGCCAGAGGGTGAGCAGGCAATGAGATTGACAGCTCCTGGAGAGTGGGTTCTCCATTGAGTCAAGGGAGATGACAAGAAGAAATATTTTTTGCTCCTCCCAGTATTCCCTAATTCCATTGTCCCAGAACTGCCTCCACAGGAAGCCAGCAAAGGCCACCATTTAGGAATGCACTGTATCAATGGACTACCTACTATGTGCTTATTGCTGCACTGACTGTTGTTCTAGGTATAAAAGTCAAGTAGCTGAAAGTGTAATTTAGAGATAAGATTTATATCTATACTGGATTGAACAAGGCCTCCCCCAAAACTATGTTCACCTGGAATCTGTGCATGTGGCCTTATTTGGAAATAGTGTCTTTGCCGATGTAATCAAGTTAAGATGAACTCATACTCATCTTAAGAGATGAAGGCAGACCCTAACCCAATGACTAGTGTATCCAGAAGAGGAAAATTAAACAGACACCCAGGGAGTTGTAAGCATAGAGAGCCATGTAGAGAGAGCGGCAGATAATGCAGTGTTATGCTAGGTCAAGGACACCAAGGATTGCCAGCCCCCATGAGAAGTTAGAAGAGGCAGAGTATTCTTCCCTACAGACTTAGAAGGGAGTGGAGCCCAGCTGACCCTGTGATTTCAGTCTTGTAGCTTTCAGAACTGTGAGAGAATAAATTTCTGTTGTTTTGAGTCATTTAATTTATAGTAACTTGCTATAGCAGCCTTGGAAATGAACACAATATCCAATATATAATTAGTAGCAGATACCTATATATTATCAGACACTAATCAATGAGTTTTCACATACTTAATTTTTACAATCTTATTAGTTAGGTACTATTATGATCTCATGTTTAGGGTAACCATACGAGTTATCATCTGAACAAAGAAATTTTTAACAATGAAAGGAAGCACCTTTACTGTTACACTAGGACAAGAAGTATTAACCAAAACAATGGGAAAGGTATGGTCGCCCTGTCCACATTATGGAGGAAAAAGTTAAGAATAATTGTGCCTGAGGACACACAGCTAGTAGATGGCAGAGACAAGATTAGAATCCAGAGTGCTGAACTGTTACCACCACTCTAAACCATTTGAATTTGCCTGGGCTCCTGAGACCTAGGACAAACAGCTGTATGTGTCTGCCACAGGTATGCCATTAGCACAGGCAGGCTCAGGTGTCCAGCAACCACTGGCCCCAGTATCCAAAACCTAAGAAGAATCAAGAAGACCCTTTTCTACAGAGTCAGGGGAATAGACGTTAAATGATGACAGTGCCGATTCTGCAAGCAGTTGCTGTGTCCTGGGGGCTAGCCCTTTCCCCTTGCCTCATCCTGGATGTCTCCAAGTCTGCTGCTCTGCCCAGGTGATCCCAACACTAGCCATCTAAAGGCTCAGCTTGCTCAGACAACCCCAAACAACAGCAGACAGTTTCAAGAAAGTTGGGGCAAAGGAATCCTCTGCTGCCTGTGGACAGGCTCTAGTTTTCCTGTGGTTCCTAATCGAGGTTGCTTGGGTGCCGTGGGGATAAGCTTGATCTCTAGGCACAAGTAGAAGCAACATCCATGCAATCTCCCTTCCTGAACAAGAGACAGTAGGGATCCTCTAATCTACAGCTATATTCTGGGCTATTCGATGGTTCTGAAACCAGGTCCCAAGCCCCGAATTAGACTAGGGTCCTGATGATCTCACTCCCTCCCTGGAACCACCTAGAAGCCTTGTCCATGTGCTTTTTCTGTCCTCCTATGTCCTCACTGGATGAGCTGGACAGAGTAGAGTTTGGTGTCTCCTTAGATCTGACTCCAAAGTGCCAGATCAAAGTGCCCAAGGGATCCATAGTGCCTCAGGCCACTCTGGCCAGCACTCTGTCCGGGTTAGCTTTGCTTGGCCTCTGGCAGAGGCTTCTTCAGTCCCTGAGTCCACCCTATGGGGTTGCAGCGTGCCTCCTGATCCAGGCTGACCTGCTTCTGACCACCACCATTGCCATTGGTCACCACATGCCACCAACCCTACTTCCTCAGTCACTGAGTTCCACCTTGCACTCACATGAGCAAATGCTTCCCAACTGCCCTCCCTGCTCCAGTCTCTTCTGTGCTTTTTCTCATGAACTTCCCCTCCTCACTACTTCAGGAGCTACATATAAACCCTCAGTATATACCCCGGATAAAGCACACCCAGGACAAAGACCCAACTCCATAGGGCAGGATTCAAGGCCTCTACGCATGGATACAAAGGGCCCTCGAACCTCATCTTTTCACTCCTTCCCAGGCATAACACCCTCTTACTTCTTCAAAGTAGCCCCACCAGTGCTTCAGCTATCTAGGATTAAGGACTACACCCCAAATACAAACATGCACTAAGACCTTTCTTTGTTCACGAAGAAGGCGATCCTTCATTCTGGTTAACTCAAACTTCTCCTCACCCAAAAGCACACCTCCAATATCACCTCCTGTGGTGAGTCCTCCAGGGTTCCCCCTCCTGAACCAGCCTCCCTACTGCTCAGGGGCCCCACACTCTCTGGCAGAGCCTATCCCACTGCTTTTCCAAGGTGACCAATAGTACACTTGCCACATGCTTGCCTGCCTGTGTCCCCAGACTGGGGCTTAGACCCATGTGGAGAATTGACCTTTGAACCAGAACTCCATATCCGTCTACCTCTCCCTCGAGAGGTACCCTGAGGCTGCTACCAGCAACAGCCCCTCCATAGGGCCAAGGCAGCAGGGGCCTGGGATGGGCTCACAAAAGTCTTTGAAGAAACCTGCTAAGAGGGGAGCCAAGGATACTACTGAGCCCCAAGACAGGGAAAGAAAGAATAAGAAAAAGCCTACTATGCTTTGTGGGTGTGCCCTCCTCTGAAAGCTCTTCCCTTCTAGCCACCAGCCTAGCAGGAACTCTGCCACTGAGGTTTCTCCAATTCTTCCCTCTCTCTGATGCCCAGCCCTCTTGAATTTGTGGCAATTTGACTGCCAAGCCTTTTTCAAATACACATCATTAATTCTACTATGCAGCACAAGTGGAATTCAGGCGTTTGAAAAAGAAAAGAAATATAGAATTCAGGAGCTGGGCTGCTACATGCAAAGACCATCAGGGAAGGCAAACCAAAGAAAGGGTGTGTGTGTGTGTGTGTGTGTGTGTGTTGTTTTGTTTTCAACAGACATAAGGTCACTACAAGCAGCAGCCATTAGCTTAATTAGACCCTCAGAGAAAGCAAGGGGAGAGAGCACAGCAGTGGCAGAGTGGGGGGAGGGGGCAAAGACAGCAATTGAAGCCAAATAATGAATATTAAACTCTTGTAAGTAATATTTAATTAAGTTATTCTACGATTGAGGCTTTTTGCAAATATTACCATGGGATTCAAAGTAGTACATTAAGTGCCGGAAAATCTCTAGGCAGGGGCACAGGCTGCCTTCAGCTGGAGCCTCTGCTTTCTCTGCAGAAGCTTCAAGGCTGAAGGCTCAGGGAAGTGTGTGGCCCTGAGCTGCCACCTCTGCCCACAGCTCTCATGGCAAACCCTGCGGCCCTGGAATTTGTCACCGTGTTACACTTTGGAGCCTTCCGACTGTCAAAATATGCCATTAAAAGTAAAAAAGACAAGCAAAAACTTGAAAGAGGAAATCTGAAAGCCATATAGCCAACTAAGGATTACTTCTCAGCATATATAAATGTCTGCTTACAGATGAACTGCCCAATAGAACAAATGGGTTAAAAAGATGAACAGGCAATTCACAGAAGGAAAACAGCCAGCTAAAATATGCAAAGACAAAAACATCAAACTCGCTAAATATCAGGAAAATGCACAGTCTGAAAAGCTACCATGTCATCTCCCTGAGCACCCACAGCAGAGATTGACGTCTGACAACACTAAGTGTCAGCGAGGACTCGGAGGGTGGGATGTCTGTGTGCCCCACACTGGCACACGTACTCCACTTGGCACCCTACAAAAAAGCTGAGAATGCACATTCCCTAGAATCTGGGAAATCAGTTATGAACATATACATAGATTTTTAGAAATGTGTACAAGAATATTCAGCGGTACTTACTAAGATAGCAAAAGTTGGAAGCAAACTAATGTCCTCAATAACAGAATGGGCATATAAAGTTGAGGTAAAGTCATGCCATGAAATCTATTCAGCAGTAAAAACAAATTCCTGCATCATGTGAATAAATCTCTGAAACATAATTTTAAGTAAAAATCAAAAACAGAACAAAACCAAAAAAGGAATATACGCATACATATTTATGCTGTAACTTATGTAAAATTTTTAAATTTGCAGGACATAAGGGAGACACATGCATACACATTAAAAATGAAACATAAGATTGAGAAACACCAAAGTCAAGGCAGAGATTTCTTGAGTCAGAGGGTGGGGAGATGCGGCAAGGAAAGGCACACAGTGAACACCTCGTGGGGAGGCAGGTACACAGGCACTCATTATATGAACCTTTCAAGAATCTTCCTATCTTGAATATTCCATAACATATTTTTTTGAAAATTGGTAACAATCATATTTTTAAGTAGTCAATAAGATCCTCTGCTTCTCCAAGGAAAGTACTTGGGCGAGCAAAAGACCAGGACAGAGCAGGAAACAATGTGCAAGGCACAGCTGGGACACAGTCCAGGGGAGGGACGTCAGGGAACTGGAATACTGTTCTCAGGCTGAAATCTCTACCGAGAGGCACTTAAACTTCCAAGCAGACCAACATCCCTACAGACCGCACCATACCCCATCTTCAGGAGAGATCAGAGCCAGGAAAGGAGCATGCCAGCCTGCTTGTTAGTCCTGACAAGCAACAGTTCCTGAGGGAGATTGAACCTACAGGCAAAGAAGAATAAGCTAAGGATTTCTTGGCAACCAAGTGGATGTTACATTTTAACCCTCTCTCCACTCTGCATTTAGCAAATATATTCAAATTCAGCTGCTCCAAGCACTTGCTGAAGGTCCATGGAAGCCTCATTTTCCTGTTAGAACTTGAGAAGACCTAGCAAGCGTTAATCACAGAGCTTCCTCTCAGGCCAGAAGAGGCACTGCAGACATGAAAACTGCAACAGAAATACTCGAAGTTCCTTGGTCTGAATTTAGACTCAGAGAAGTCTCTTTCTTTGAGGAATCACAGTAAATGCACAGTTCTGCGACGGGTAGACATGATGAACACATCTTTAACTGGATTGGAAGCATCTAGACAGTGGTATTTTTATCTGTTAAGGAACACTTACTGCAGTGCTGATTTAGTGAGAAAGGAAGTAGATGCACTGGGCAGGCGACCTAGTGACCGCAGCGGGGTTCACACGACCTGGACAGCCCTCTAGGCAGGGGGCAGCCAACTGCAGCCTACACAACAGCTTCACTCTGTCACTTACTTTGTCCCTCGTTTATTCTTCTTTGCCTGTAGGTTTGATCCCCCTCACAAGCAAAGAATGCTTTTAATGTTCTTTAATAGTTGAAAAATCAAAACACTGATAATATTTTGTGATACATGGAAATTAAAGAATATAGAAATATACATATATAGAGAGAGAGACAGAGTTTTATTGAAACACACCTACCCTCATTCATTCATAAATTATCCATAGCTGCTTTCACACGTCAATGGCAGAGTAGATCAGCTGGGACACAGACTTGGGGTACAGTCTCTATATTTACATATTATCTCTCTTTAGTCTCTGGCCCTTTGCAAAAAGAGTTTGTCTGCCCCCATGTACAACAGGAATGTCCAACAACAAAGCAATGCAAGACAGATGTAAAAGACTAAATTTACTAGCAGCCATGTTAAAGAAATAATAGTGAAATAAGTTGTAATGATATAGTGTACTTAGCCCAACACATTTCAAAAATAAAATGTGTAATCAATATAATTTGTGAGATTTTTGTATATTATTGTTTTCCTACTAAGCCTTCAAAATCAAATGTGCATTTTGCACTTCCAATACATCTCAATTTAGCTAACTACATTTCAAGTACTCCATTGCCACATGTGGTTAATGGCTACAATACCAGGCAGCTTAGGGCAAGATTACCTCTAAGGTCCTTTTTCAGTCTTACTATAAGATTATTCAAAATATGTGTAGACTTAAAAATAAAAGTAAAATAAAAAACTACCCCTTTGCTAGGATCCAATTAGAGTTCCAACTCCAAGACCTTTCTCCATTCTTCCCATCCACAGTGCCCTCAGCTCATGGCCTCCCAAATGCGCAGACCCCATCCACCCCACCAGGTGGCCTGGCCCTGACCCTTCCAGAGGGCTGAAGCCACAGGCGTGCCCACTGTTCCCAG
This sequence comes from Scalopus aquaticus, assembly GCA_004024925.1. NCBI lineage: Eukaryota > Metazoa > Chordata > Mammalia > Eulipotyphla > Talpidae > Scalopus > Scalopus aquaticus. The sequence continues at coordinate 84,531 of PVIJ01000830.1, forward strand.
CCTCCACCTGTCCCCTGCTCACTCCAGGCTTCATCTTCTGTAATTTTGTTCCTGCCTCTTGCTGTGCTGTGTTTTGGGTCTCCGGGTCCTTCAGAGAGCTCCTCCTGGGATCCTGACTTGGCTTTGCTCCGCCTCCCTTGCCATGGCCACCTTATGAGTCCTTCCAGAAGCCTACCCTCAGCCCTCCCCCAAAATCCACATGTCTCCAAAACAAAGGTACGCTGGGAATGGCATGGGTCTACAAAGGCTACAGTTAGCTAGGTGGGGTCGGGGATTTAGGAGAAAAATACTCTGAAAGATAATTCAAAAATTCAAAATGAAGGGAATTAAGAAAATTAAGGAACCCTTTGAGGAGGCATTTTTAAGAGACACAGAAGGATTCTTAGGGACTAACCAAGGAGGACCATTGCTCATGAGTTGAGCAAGAGAGACTGCAATTGAGGTAGGATCGAGAGGAATGGGTCTAGGGCCCAGGTGAGACTGGGTTAGACAGCTGATGCGACTGGCCACGGTGGAAGACGGGCGTTGAGTGAGGAGTCACTGAGGACTGAGGACCCAAGCACCAGCTTCTAAAGGTAGGGATGGAACTGAAAGGGGGGGAGGGAAGAGAGGAGGGCGGGGCCTGGATGGGTAGATCCTTTAAGGCCGCGTTCCCTTAAAAGGTGCATCTAAGGGTCCCCATGTCCTCTCTCCTGGAGGAAGCACCTGAGCCACTTAGTTGACACCTGTGCAGGACTGCAGTGGACAAAGGGGAAGTGTCAGCAGTGGGCTAATCAACTATATTTCAAAAGTGAAATATATTATTATAATAAAAATAAGCACCCATTATAATTTGCTCAAATAGTGCACAGAAGTATTAAAAAGAAATTATCTGAAATTTCTCAACCTGAAAATAATGATCTGGTGACCATTCTTTCATGCATATCTTTATGTGTCCCCACACTATTTAATAGGATCAGTCATGTAAGTTCATTTTGCCATAGACACTGCGTGTGTGAGAGTGTGTGTGTCTATTGTAGATCAGTACTCTTTTGGGGGGTTGAGAGAGTCTCTTTTCCCTTCTCCCCCTACCTCACATAATTTTACAGAAAGTGTCATTTTCCATACTTCCCTACTTTTTGCTTATTTCACATTTTGTGTAAATGTCTCCAAATTAACAGATTGAGAATTTATATTTAATATCTGCATATATTTGCATTATGTATATACTATAATTAACTCAACTGTCCCCCAAGATGGGCAGTCCTTTTGATATAACTTTGCATATACGCTCATACTAGTACTTTTATTTGTATAAGGTATTGAACTGCCAGAAAAGTCAGGATGTATTTTATCTCTGTTTTTCAAGCAAAAAATCCATCACAACTTTGCCGACAACCCAATAGATTCCCAAAGCAGAATTGCTGGGTAGAAGAATGTGTTGTTGTTGTTTTCCTTTTTACTGACTATTGCCACATTGTTTCCCCCCAAAAATGGTGAAACTGTTTACATTTCCCCTGACACTGTGTACAAATTGCCTATATCTGACACAGTGGTAGATATAATTGGTCTTCTTAATGTTTGCATATTTGGTGGGTATAAAATGATAACTCAAAATACCAATTTTATTTGCATTTTTCTGATTTCTACTAAGTTAAATCATTTTTCTACATATGTATGGGCCTTTTAAATTTGCGATTCTGTGACCTGCCTATTTATATTCTTTGCCTGTTTTTCTGTTTGGTTGTCTTTTAGTTAATTTTTAAGAACTTTTTGCATATGATAGCTATGAACACTTTACTAGTGTAATATTTTTCTTCACCTATCTTTTGATGCCATTCTTACTTTTAAAGCTCAGTTGCAGCACAGTCTGACCTGGGGGATAAGGTAAGAATCAGAGATTTGGAGGGTACAGGAGAAGAAAGGTGTCCCATACAGCAGATGCCCTATGGGTATACTGTATTAGTTTGTTCAAACTGCCCTAATAAAGTGCCAAAGACTGTGGGACTGAAGCAACAGCAATTATTTTCTCACAGTTCTGGAGGCTAGAAGGCCAAGAGTAAGGTGCCAGCAAGGTTGGTTTCTGGAGAAGTCACTTTCTGGCTTCCTAATGGTCACCTTCTCACTGTCCTCATAAGACCTTTGCACTGTGTTCACATAGATAAAGAGAGAGGCTGTGAATGTGTCTTTTTCTTCTTAAAAGACACCAGTCCTACCAGATCAGCAGCCCACCTTCATGACCTCCTTTAACCAAATTACCTCCTTAAAGGCCCTGTCTCCAAATACAGTCATATTGGGGGTTAGGGCTTCAACACATGTATTTGGGGGGGGAAACTTCAGCTCTTAACAGATGGGTTCTGCAGAAATGGATAAGCCCAAAGAACAAATTATAGTGTCTGAGCCACATTTGTCCCCTCAGCAATTCCCATGCCCAGCATAACAGGGGTGCAGGTGGGACATTCCCATTCCCCAAAGAAAGACACAGAAATGGCCCATGAGCTCCTGGGGCCTGAAGAGCCACTGGCAGGAAGCAGGGATGCCAGGGGTGCAATCCAATGGCCCAGCACCAGGTCAGGGGAACAGACCTGCCTAGGAGGGCACCAGCAGGGATAGGTCCCCGCAAGGCCAGAAGCCTCAGCTCTACACAAATTCCCTGAACTTAGACAGGGAAAGGGAGGGAACCACCAACTAACTGTGTTTCAGCTTTTGCCCTCCTTTAGTCCAGGCAGAATGGAGTCATCTACTAGTCATGGCATAACCTAGGAAAACTTACAGCAGAATGTGGATCCAGCAGAAAGTGGGCCCACAGCCCTTGAGCCAAAGTCACCCCTGGGCTGTGCCACAGCAGTCCTGGTTCCAGTGGGCAAAGTTTCCAGGGAGCCGGTATCAGCCTCCACCTCCCAAGCAGGCCTCCCGACAATGCCTCTACGTCACAGCTCCACCCTGCACAGCGCCAGCCTTTGCCTCCTCACCTGATCCCTCCCAAGAGCGACAGTTACAAATGGCCTTAATTGGAAATGAAGGCCTCTCTCCTTCCGCCAAGTCTCCCTCCAAGGAACACACAGCAAATTGCTCCCACAGACTTATTTGGCCTAACCCTCCAATTACTCTCCCTCCTGTTACTCTAATTGAGTTATATGTGGCTGTCAGGCAAAGTCGGAGAGACCCTCCTGGCTTCGGGAGGCAGCTCCCGGCTCCACCACACCGAAGCCCCGGGCCCTTTCCCACACACACCCCACCGCACAGGCCAGCATTCACGAGCTCGTTGGTGAGCCAGCAGGAAAACAGAAGGTGCATGCTGTGGACTATCATACAGATTCTCAGGCTTCCTAAAACTGGATACTCTGGCCACGTCATGAAATGGAAAGCATAAGCGTCCGCCCACTCCTCTGAACACCTGTCCGGGAGGCACCGCAGGGCGGAAATGGAGCAGGAGCGAGGCCTACACTGCTCTTCCGGTTCCTTCTGGAACTAAACAGTCCTGCAGTGGTTCACCCCTTCTCTTCTCTGGACTCAGTTCCCTCACCTAAGCATTGGAGTGGCTAAAATTTAGGTTCTCAGAGATTAGGAAGATTTGATTTTACATTTCAGACCAGTGTTTCAGGTAGTCTTTGTTTTCCCCAAAAATTGACACTTAGCAGCTCCTGGCCCACTCAGGTTCTTGGAGGAAAAAAGGTACCGGTTTGGTTTTCTATTGTTGGATCTAGTCTACCAGTGTAATTCCTCTGACTTTTGTTTCTGAACACTCCAAAATTAGTGCTTCTTGGATGTGAGCACCAAGTATTACATGTGAGTATTCTCTCCCAATGTAGCCAAATCCCCAGAGCCCCAGGGGCAGGGTGTTGTTGTTGGGACTGAGGCACTGTATATGGACAATGCCCAGCCCAAGCCCCAGGAGACTGGTGTGCCAGCCATGGATCCCTGGAACCCACAGGCCCATCAGCCTGCTCTGGCCTGAGAGCAGGCTGAGTTGGGCTTTTCCAGTTATAGCTGATTATATCTGCCTACAGAATCCTAAATGAGCCAATCAGGTTCAAGCTTACTTCTTATTAACTTTGCGGATTGAAAATGGAAAATGAGCTGATTGGTGCTAATTGTCCAATCAGATGCTTAGGATCGAAAGCTGTCCAATCAGACTTGTAGGTTAGAAGACCCTGAAGGGGACATAGGACAAAGCAAGTGTCAACTTCCTTTATTCTGCTCCCAGACTGTAAAGCAAGAAAAAGAGATTCATTCTGCTCCTGGCCTCCAAGGAAGAAAGAAGCAGCATCTGTTCCTGGTCTCCGAACAGAGAGACAGAAGCATCAAGAAGTCACCCTCCATGGTATTCAGCAAACCTCTGCAGAGACATTAAGACTTATAGACAGCTTCCACAGACAGACCACAGACATCCACAGAGAGGGCCACTGCACCCGCCTCCCACCCAGCCTCTGACATCGCCTGAGAGGCGCGCCCTCAGCTTGAGCCAGTGTCTCAAAGAGCTGTCCACAGCCTCTGGCTCTCTGGCATGGCTTCCTGTTGCAGTTACATCCACCACTGTCTGTCCAGCATCTGGCCCAGCCTTCAGACTGATGTGTGCTGATAGTGTCCCCTCATCTTCCATGGGCTGTCTTTGTTTGGGGCCCTGGACTCTGCAGACACTATCTGGGGCAAGACAGTCAGCCACTTGCAGCCTTACAAACTCTCCTTTTCCCCCAACTTCCTGTTTGTTAAGTAAACCCTGTTATTATTGGCTCCTGAGACTAAGTGACCTTGAAAGTGAGCATGGGTGAGAACCATGACAGTGACCTGTCCCTATACTTGGTACTGGCCCTTGGCACTGTTTTGGCACTGTTTTGTACTGTTAATTAACAGGCTGCCCTCAATCTGAGAAGTTTATCGGTTCACTTGGAGAGTCCCTGGCCTGCCATTAGCATTTGATAGGGATGTCACAATTTGCAAGCCTTTTTATCTTTGGGTAAAGCAGAACAAGGAAAACCAGCCAGATCACTTGGCCCCTGGCTCAGAGCTGCAAACTGATTTTATTTGTGAAATGGACTCAATTTAGTCATTAGGACAAGTGATCCATCGCTGGCTGGGGACCAGTCTGCACTCCTCCCGGCTCTCCCATGCCCGCAAGGGTGTGCAAACACGCTCTCACACACTACCCTCTCCCCACACACTGCCTACCTGCACAAAGAAAATGCCATCAGTGCCATTGTCTTGGGGGAACGCCAGGTGGGGGGCATTTTTTGCAAGGGCCAGAGAGGAAATCCGGAAAAGACTTGAAGTCATCAGGAGATTTTTATATGACAATCCTGTGTTCCTACAATGCTATATTGTTGACAACACACCACACTCTGATCTTTCCTACCTCAAGGGCACTCACTATTGCTTCTTCGTGGGCTCTCCTCTTCAGCGCACCTGCACACCCATCACCCCAGCTAGCCAACTTCTCCTTCCCAGAGAAATCTCCCCAGAAGACAACCCTATCTAAATTAGGGGTCTCCATCTTAGCATTTTATTTGCTTTTTAATAGCACTTAACTAAGTTTTGAGTTTGCCTGTTTACTGATTTATTACCTGTCTCTCTCACTGATTTACAAAAACAGACCCTTGACTCTGACAACAAAATGGTGGTTGCCAGAGGGAAAGCGGATGCCGTGGAAGGAACAGGTTAAGAGGGCTGAATGGACAGCGGTGAGTGGTGACTATACCTCTGGTAGTGGGCTCAGTGTGATATGTACATTTATCATGGTGTGAGCTTATACCCCTGAAACTTACATTGTGCTTTAAACCAATGGTACCGCTGTATGAAGGAAGGAGGGGGAAAGGGAGGGAGAGAGGGAGGAAGGAAGGCACTGGAGGTCAGGGCTTCACAGTATCTTGGTTTTAGTCGGAGACACAATTGAACCCTTAAGAACTCCTGCTAGCGACTGGCCCAGCTGAAGCCTGTAGGTCTAGTATATTCTTTGAGCATCCTCTGATTTTCCTCTTGGGTAAAATCAGGGAAAATCTTTTGCTGCGCCAAACTGTGGGTTTGCCTGCATTTATTTATGATGCCCTTTCCTCCACCATCTCCCCACCCTGCCTTCTGTATTCCTCTGCTGTTAATTAGTTTGCTGAGCCCCCACCCCCGTTGTTACAGGGCAATGCTGGCAGGAGCACTGGCGCGCTGACGCAGACCTTGAAGGTAAAACAGATGTCAGGGTCCAAGGAAATGTCCTCACTGTGGTGGTGTGCTTCAGACACAGTAGTGAAGGAAGTGTGTGTGTGTGTGTGTGTGTGTGTGTGTGTGAGAGAGAGAGAGAGAGAGAGAGAGAGAGAAACAGAGAGACAGACACACAAACAGACAGTTAGAGAAAGGTAGAACCAGGATCAGCAGGACAGGGCAGCTATGCTTCCCTCCTGCTGACTCCCGGGGACATCGTGTGGCCCAGGAAAATCCCAAGTGACTGTGTGAGAGGGGATCCCAAGCAACAGCGTGTGGTAAAGCCAATGTGGTACCTGGGGGCCCACGCTGCCGTGTGAGGCGTGTTCACTCTACAAAGCCGGACTCGCTGGGTGGTGGGCATATCCGGTCCCTGCGATGTTTGGGACGTTGCCACAGCAAGAATGCTGGGACTCTGGCCCAGCACGTCCACTGTGCTCCTATATGAGGCAGGACCCGTCTCTTCCCTTCTCTGCAAACTCAGTTTCCCCATCAGTATAATGGGGGCTGGGTGAGATAGGGATGGGAGTGGAAGCCTGGCCTCGAGCCCCTCCATTTGCACATCCTACAAGCACCTTTGACATCCCTCCTTGCCAAGAAAAACCATCAACACAACAGCAAACAGGGAGAGAGGGCAGTGAGTGCCAGCCAAGCCTTCATCTGCTCGCTCACTCTAAACAGAAATCACTTACCCTAAACGGCAATCAGTCCCCGATGGCCTCCTTTCCAAACGCCGTGTATGACAATGAGTGATTTGTAACAACATCCAATCAGGCGCACCTAACCTTCCTGTAATTGCCTGTCCTTTTCAGCGTTCTTAAAAGCTTTCCAGTGGAAAAGAACAGAAGCTCCTTGTCAGAAGGAGGCTATTATACAAAGGAGAGCAACACCCCCATTCCTTTCCTCCTTTCCAGCCTGTGCTGCACCCCCAGTCCCCAAGCCCCGCAGAAGTTATCCTCATTGCCTGACGTCGCCATGGAAGCAGCACCCACCTGCTGGTGTAAGTCACCCAGCTGTTCCCCGCTCCTTCCTGGTGCCCAGACCCTGGAGCCAGAGTGGCTCACACAGGGCAGGTCCCTGCGTTTCCATCCGCCTCTGGAAGAGCGAACCCGTCTTATTTATGTTCACGCTGGACGTCATTACGAAAATGAGCAGAACTGAACACCAGAAAGGCTCAGAGACATGCCTCAAGGTCTCGGGGTCAGGGCAGTGCTCCTCAGAGTGGGCTGCGAGCGCAGACAAGTCCTGTGCCCACCGCTGTGCCCTGAACCAAAGGGCAGGACCAGCTGCTGGCCTGCAGCAGGGGACATCTCAGGCCACACCAGCTCCCGGAGTACAGCAGAGAGCGGCAAGGCAGAGAGGGGTGAGGCAGGAAGGTTGTAGGTGCAAAGGTGTGGCTACAGAAGCCCAGCAAACTGTGGTCATAAGAGGGAGGGAAAATGAGCGAGCGGGCTGGAAGGCCCCAGGGGCAAAGAGAGGCACTGGGATTCTCCACGAGAGAAGGTCATAGGAGACCATGCACACCTCGGTGGCTGTATCTCTTTTGTCTGAAAACACGAGTAGACTCCTCACTCCTTCACATACATGCTCACTTTGAAGCCCTTGTTCCGTCACGGACCACACATTCCCAACCACCTGCCAAAAGAACTCAGTGTCCAACTTGTTAAACATGAATCATGTGCTTTTCCAGCAAAAGTAGATATTTCAGATACTCCTAGAGCTGGACTGGGACTGTGGAAGCATCTGGTTCAATTCTTTATTTTAAGATAAAGAATCTGAGCCCCAGGAAGAGGAAAGGACTTGTCTGAGTTCAACAGGCGCCAAGCAGCAGAGCTGAAAGTAGAATTTTGCTCTTGATTTTCCATGCAAGCAATTCCTCTCCCCTCTCAGAGAGAGACTGTCCCTCGGGCTGTGAGACAAGGGCGTGGGCAGAGGGCCTTTCACTGCTCCCCATATTTACCTCCAGGCTTGCAGTCAAGATCCATAAGGCTATGACCGTGTAAGAACAGGAGTCGTGGAGTCAGAATCACCTCAGGCGAGCTAAGCTCCCATAGTTTAGGGCACTCCGCCAAAATAAGTTTGATGTTCAGCACCCATCATAGTCTCTTGCAAAGGTTCCTGCCCAGCCCCCAACCCCACCCCCGGTTTTTTATCACTCTCCAAGTTTGAGTCAGTTTAAGATGACAGACCTACGTGCTCACAATTGTCTTACTATTGTCAGGCCGGAAGTCCTTGAGTAGTAGCAGAAAAGAGTAGGATCCTGAATGCCCCGAAGATGGAAGGTCCTTTCAGGCAAGAAGCAGGGGAGAAGAGAGACCCCCAGGGGAGATGGATCCAGTGCAGCTGCACTCCATCCCCACTTGCACCTGCAGGCAGGTTAGGGTGTCTCTGAGCCTGTCCTCTAGTCCAGCGGCTAGCTCCCCATCCTGAGGGGAATGGTGATGGACCGGACTTGTATACTCTAGTGACTCCGGTCTGCCCATCAGGCTGGAGGCATGGCCCCAGGCCCAATGTACTGGCCAGTGAGGTCATAACTAAGGTGACCAACTCATCCCATTCACCTGTTTCCCAGATTCAACAATGAAAGTTGCACATGCCAAGGAAACCCTCCATCTCTAATCTGAACCTTACTCTTCTCATCTGGTAAATGGGAACAGTAGGCTTGCTGCTTTTCTTACAGGATAATCAAGCTAAATACGTAAGGAAATGTATTTGATCATAAACGTCTCATTTTCTTCTTATAGTCCACTGTTAGGAGGCTAAGAGCACACAGGAAGAGCTTACCAGAAGAGAGAGCAAAAGAGGCAGAAAGAAGAGTAGGGGAAAGGAGAAAGAAGATACAGATAGAGAAGAAATAGAAAGGGGTGAGTGGATCGAACCCCATGCAGAGAGTGGGGAGGCCTCAGTGACAGACAGGCTTCCTTCAGAGCCACCTGCCTCTGCCACCCTTTTCTTCAAACCCTGTGCATCCTTCAAAGGCTTTCCTCCTCCAAGAAGCTCTCCCTGACCGCCACCAGGACCCAGAGGGATCTCTTTCTCTCTTTTGGAGCTTGCAGCCTGTGACATGCTATCAGCTCTGTCATCCAATTTTCTTTTAGTCTTTGTTTTACATATAAAGGTTGCATTTCCCTTTTTAGCCCATGCACTACCTGTCACTTCTATAAATCCCCATCACACAGGGCACATGTAAGGTGTTACAAATATTTGTGGTTGTCTGAGTGATTAAATAGAGGGAAAGTAAATTTTCCTTGTCCGGGAAAGAAATCCAAGTGACCTTTGAGGGCCTCCAGAGCCTGCCTGCAATTGGGCGTCACCTCTGCAGCTGCAGTCTCCACAAAGAAGAGATGAGATGAAATGAAAACAAGGGCCTGGGGTTCTGGAAACCTGGGATCCTTTCCAAGCTCCCCCACCCCCCAGGAGATGATTTTGATCAGCCAAGTCCTCCCGCTACCCCTTGATTTTTCCCTCTGTCATAGAGCAGACTCCACTCCCAGCCCCCCAGTGTGGCCTGTGGACCAGCAGCCCCTGACTGGGCACATGTTACAAATGTACAGCCAGAGTCTCCAGCCAACCCCCTGAATCAGCTCTGCACGTGAGCCCCAGGTGGTCTAAGCAGATCAGAGCCTGAGAGCACTGAGGTCCCTGCAGGCTTCAACATTCACCAGTGTCTGGTCCACTCCTGTCCAGTCCTCGGGGACAGCCCATGAGTGCCCCAGAGCCCCTGTCAGGGCTTGTGAGCTGCCTGCATCTTCCAGAACTCGCAGAGCAGCCCAGTTGCCATCCAAAGCCTTTCTCCTGCCTCTGTTGATGGGGCCAAGGTCTCTACTCACACAAAGTTTTCGGGATGAAAAAAGGGAAATTATCTCACTCTACCGTGAAGAAAGCCATTACCAAACCACTCAGCTAAGAAGGAAGAGTTCACCAGCGCACAGACTCCTGATAAGCAACTCCTCGATTTCCCAGACCTTCCCCTCTTACACACAACTAATCTAGGAAAGTGACTCGGCCTTCAAGTGGGTTTAATAATGTCACAAGGACATTGTGGGGCGATAAGGCATTGGGCTGGAGCTCCGGCAGCCTCCCTCCTGCGCTGCCACACTGCACCTTCTGTGCACCCCGTCGAGGACCTGTGCCCTGTCTCTAGGAAGCTGGGTCAGTGCGGGAAGAAGCCTGCCCCAAGTTCCACCCACCTCCTGGGTTTGGGAGCTCAGGGACTACAGGCTGCCACGTCCTGCCAGGCACCGGGCCTGGGCTGGATCTGGCCTGGGCCGGAGCCGAGAGACACTGGTGTCCAGTTGCGCCTGCTCTGGAAATCATGCTCCAGCCTTCGCTACTTCTGTGCAGGGAACTTCCCGTTAAGGGGTGCTTCCAGATAACTGGAGCTTGCCCTTTAGGTCCAAATTTCACTTTATTTTCAATGTTTAGAGTGGTTATTTTTCAAGATAGGTGACACCCCCTTCCTTTCTGAAACAGAATATGCAGAACATGAATTAATGCTTTTTTGCTGGTTTTGGTTGGTTGGTTGGTTGGCTATTCACACACATGATGTAACAGAGCTCCACGAGGGCAGGAGCTTTGCCGCTCAGCTCCTGTGTGTCTCTGGCACCTGGATCCTCGCCTGTCACCTACGAGATGCTCAGAACATGTAAGCGAAGCACCTCTCTGAGCAGCACTCTGGGAACGAGGGACCAGATGGCTGATTGTCCTTCCAGATAGAGGTCCTGCCGGCCAGTGATGCTGACACTGCAGGGAGTGTCTGAGAGGAAGCGTCCACAGCTGGGAGGGTGGGCCTCGCCCACTGCCCAGTGCAGGCCCTGCCTCAGGGAGCTATTAAGCAGCAATGTCCGAGGTTTAAAATCCACCTTCCTTTTCCCCCTTTTCTCTGCTAGGTTGTCAGTGTGACTTAAAGTGCATAGGATTGTAAAGAGGGCAGAAACGTAGAGATCACTCTTAAGGGTGGGCGCGTGGCATAACAGTCCCTCTCAGGCATGGCACAGAGCCCCTACTCCTCTCCCACTCCTTCCAGCTGGTGGGCCCGACCTGGGGGCGAAACCGGGAGAGCCTGATCCGGCACTGGAGCCCCATCCTGCAGAGGAGGAGGCTGAGCTCCAGAAGTGAGGTGAGCCCAAGGTCGAGCAGCTCAGGAGCAGGGATAAGACCCGGCTCAGGGCTGCCCCCTGCCCAGGGCCCATTAGCAGGGCCAACCCGCACGAGCTGCTGTGTCTCTGACATACTGGCTTGTGGCTTCCTCTTGACCAGGGAGGAAGGGGACAGATAAAGGAACTCACTAAAACTGTGTCTAGAGTCAAAGTATAGAGGCACCGTTCCTCTTTGCGCCACGTCATATCTCATCACGGAACTGCAAAGCTAAACAGCAAGATACCGCTAGACACCTGTGGGAATGGCTAAGGCAGCCTGGCAGTTTCTTATAAAACTAAATATATCCAGCAGTTGCACTCCTTGCTACTTGCCCAAATGAACTGAAAACTTAAGTCCACACAAAACCTGTTCGTGAAGGTTAGAGTAACTTGATTCTTCGTGGCCAGCAACCACAAGTAAGCGTGGTGTCCTGCAGCAGGCGGATGGAAGAACAAGCTGGGGTACACGCAGGGCATGTCATGCAGGGATCAACGAAGTGAGTGTCAAGCCATGAAAAAACTTGGTGAAAACATGAGCATATTACTGAGTGGAGAAAGCTAACCTGGAAAAACTATGTCGCGTACGATCCCAACTCATTGGCATTTGAGGGTGGGCAGGGGGATGGTAAAACTATAGAAACTGTGAAGATGATGGGCAAAGAGAAGAGGGATGAATTTTGGGGTGTAGGGCAATCAAAGTACTATTCCATATGATACTGTGATTATGGCTACATGTCATTTTACATTCATCAAACCCACAGAAGACACAATACTTTAATGTAAACTATGGGATTTAGTTAGTGGTGATATAGCAACAAGGACTCATCAGTTGTAACAACGTCCCACAAAATGTGGTGCAGGAAACCTTGAAGAAGAGGGGATATTGGGAACTCACTGTATTTTCTGTTCAATTTTTCTTTAAACATAAAACTACTCTAAAGACTTAATTTTAAAAAGCCCCCAGGGGCTAGAGTGAAGACACATAGACATTGTCCTGGTCATATAATGCGTGAGCTTTGCTACCTGAATTATTGCACCTTAATGTAGAGCAGATTGGCTGAACCATCTCTGCCTCTCATCTAACCACACAGCGAGTCAGATGGAGCTATAATGTGACTGGTCCTGATTCTCACCCTGTGGGACTTGTACTAAAGTGCCCTGATCCTGAACAGAGAGGCCACAAACTGGGGTCCTGAGGACTGTTCTTCAGCCTTCCTTCCACTCCATCCATGGGTGAAAGAGAAGCCATTGAACACATCTCAAAATTTCTAACTCACAGACCAGGTTTCTGTGCCTGAGCTGAGATCTCCCACTGCGGGGATCTCTTCCTCTTGCTTCATCCTTAGCAGAACTTCGGTAAACAGCTGCGGATTCTCCCACATCTAAGCACAGCCTGGTGGGTCTAGAGGTGAGACCTCTCCTGCAGAGGCTCTTTCAGGAGGCACCACAGCCGGGACAAACACCACGTGCGGCACCAGTGATAAAAGGCTCATCATTTCACGAAAGCCCTATTTATTCACCCTGTACTTTTCCACACATTTCATTTCCCAGCATGGCTGACTGCCTAAAGCATTCATGTGAAAATAGCAGATTTTTGCCTGTGTGTGTTACTCCCTGTCTCCTCCCAATAATGCAGTTTATTGGATTCTCAGAAATGACATAAACACTTGGCATGTTCAAGAGGGAGAAAAAACAAAGAGAAAAAGAAATAAAATAGCCAGTGATACAGTCATAGAAAAAGTGGGAGCCTGTCATTTTTGAGGGACAATGAAGTCCAAGGTATTGTGACTAGCCGGAAGGGCCCTCGAAGATGACCTGGTTATACAAATGGGGAAACTGAGGCCAGACAGGTGAATTCTCCCTGTGTATATGTGGAAGAGGATGACTGCTATACATACATTATGGGGCTCCCTTCTCACCAAGCCCAAAAAACATGGAAAAGAATTCTGAGTGGAGTAAATTTTGAGTGGAGAATTCTGAGAAGTAAAAGATTGAGTCTTATGGAGTCATAACAAACGGTCTCTTATATATTTTTTAATCAGAATGCTTTCTCCCAGAACCCACAGAGTGAGCAGCCCATGGTCCAATAGGATGAGAGGCAGAAAGTGAAGGGAATAAGGGAAAAAGCAGTATCTTGAGTACCAACTGTATGCTCAGCACAGAGCTGGGAACTTTGCACATATTAATCCAAATTCTCAGAATCACGTTGAAATCTTTCTAGAACAAACTCTAGGATTTCAAGGCAGGATACTCCAGGAAAAAGAAACATGATAATAGTCAATATTTGGCTGACGATTAATTGCTAGGCACTGTCCAAACACTTAAATGCTTTACCCCATGTAACTTCATTATGATCCTGTGAGTTTCTCCCATTTTCCAGATGACAAATCTAAGGCACCAAAAGGCTATGGGGACTTTCTTGAGAATATACAGAGGTCAGGTGAACTGGAGTTCAGGCCAGGACGAAGGCCCTGCAGCCTGCCTTTATGTGAAATGTCCACTTACCCCAATCCGGGCAGCCGCATGAACCCCTTGGCTCACAGATGCCGAGGGTTTTTGCGCGTTGTCTCAGGTCACCCTCGCAATATCTCTGCAAAGTGGGCAGAGCAGAGCCTGGCTCCTATGAAAAAGGTAAGAAGAGTGAAGTGACTGGTTAGGGTCACACAGCTGACAAGGGGACCAGTGGCTTCCCATCATGGCTGCCTCCACTCCCCACACTACCCTGTCCTGGCTGAGCCAGGGTCACCCCTCAGGAGAAAATATAAGTATGCAACTACACTATGGACACTATGGACCTTTCTTAGATGCAGGGTTGGGGGATTGGGGAGGGGAAGGGAGGGCCTTATGAAAAACAGCCACCCCCTCCCTGGCTGAAGGCTGTCTTCTCGGAGTTACTATGGGGGTGGGGCAGCAGGTTCGTCTGAGGGTCCCTTTCCAGGCTGACCTCATGTGGGCTGGTTTGGGGGACTGTGGGAGAAGCAAGCCTCTTCATCCTCTTCCCAAGCCCCCCTTTCTCTCTCCTTTCACGTCCCAAGACTCGCTTCCTTGTCCATTTTCCTCGCAGCCACACAGCTTTTGAACAATCCCCATTGGCACGATGTGCTAGTGATTGTGCAGTGAGGGTGACATTTAGATTCACAGTCCTGGAAGAAATTGCCTGGATTTGGAAGCTCCAGAACACTAAATTTAACCAACCCCAAGTGCCCCGGGGAGCGGAGGAGGAGGCGTGAGAAAGATTCCACCCTGGGACTAGCCCCACAAAATGCAGGGATTGGACCTTTGCTGGCCCGCCCGTCCCTGCTCAGCAGGAAGAGGGACACAGAACCTTAATCAGCCCACATTCGGCTCTCCTATTGTCAGGGCTGGCTCTGAAAGCCCTAATCATTCCCTTTATTGTCTGGCTTAACACAAAGCAGAGCGAAGCAGTGTCAGAGCCACACCTGGGTCAGCAGAAAGCCCTGAGGTGTGTTGATATGTGCGTGTGTAGACAGATGAATATACACACGCCATCTCCTCTCTTTCTCTCTTACACACACACGCACACACCCCTTGATTAAGAAGGGACGTGGTGAAGGGAAGGGTACAGAACAGCTTCACCCCTGCCCACATAGGAAAAATAGTAAGGGAGAAACTCCGACTCTCAAATTCCCAACTGGCCCCTCGAGGGGGACCTTCCTGAGACCCTGCCTTGACAGTGAGCGGCCAATTGCCTCCGTGCTCATTTGGCGAGTACTTGTGGTCTAAGCAGCTTAGACTTCAGAGTCACCAGCTTGTTCCCATTGCCTCAGTTTCTCATTTTGGCCAAGGGATCTGAAGTGCTGATAAAGTAACTTGAGTTTTATCTCTTTCCTCTGTTCAACAATCTATTAGAACTTAGGCAGGACTCTAAAAACAAAGGGAGATTAGATCTGCCCATAAGATTTACGAAAGTAAATAAGTAATCTACAAAAATTTCCCTTTCCTGCAAAAATGTTTAAGCCCCTATAAAATGTCATACCCTGGGCTATTTTGTTGCTTAATAAGATGCAAAGCAGGAGCCAGATGTAACAGAGTGAAACAAACTATTGTCTTAACAGCTGGAACCAGGATGCTTCCTAGAGAAGGAGCAGTCTTTGCTTAGGAAAATACCCCTTGGAAGACATGATGTGAGTGATGGATTGTCCGTGTAGCCCTCAGTGTCCCATGCTGCCTTGCAACCATGCCCTTCTGTGGAACTACCGCCCTGGCTCCCTGCTGGGTCCTGTGCATGAGAGGATAGCAAATGGGATGCAAGACGAAGACTCAAAGGAGCTTGTGCCTTTCTGCCCTTCTCCCCCATCCTGCCACCACAGTATGCGCCTGGGGTAGGAGCAGTCCATGGAAAGAGTCAGCCATCCTAGCCAAGGCCATTCTAGACCAACCATCCCAAAGGTGACCCACCAACTGAGCACCGACACGAAGAGTCAAGCCAAGGTCAGCAGGGTGTCCCATGGACTCTCAGAAGTAATAAATGGCTGTTGATTAGACAGACTGAGGCCAGTTCATTCCACAGCAATAGACAGTTAATAGACTTAGACTAGGAAGGGGAGTGCCCCAGAGGGCATTGGTTAACAGGGATCAAACAGGGTCATTAAATAGAAGCATCAATTAGGAAAGGGGAGGAACAAAGTAGAGAGAGACAGGCAGGAGGAGAGGAAAGTCAGAGGGACTAAATATTCTTGATGGCCAGCATTCAATTAAATTATTCAATATGTCCATCCTCTATGCAGTAAAGTTGGCCTCATATATAAAGGTCTTGTGGATGTAAATGAATGTGCCTGTGTGTTTATAAATCATAGAAAGGGGAAGAATTCACATCTGAGTCAATGTGGGATGGAGCAGGGGCTTTGAGAGGCTCTGTCACTAAGTCGGTCACTGCAAGAGCTCATGAAACGACAGAGGCCATGAAAATTAAGTCCTGCAGGAATTTGTAGAAATCTTGGGAAAGCTTTGAGCTTCCCCCCTAAACATGGAACAAGAGCCCATGCCAATCTTATTTAGATCTTAAGGAATAGCTCCAGGCTATGGACCCAATGCAAGGTCTTCGGCCCCCCAGTCTTATGCACCCCCTGCCAGTTGGGACAAGATCCAAGAAGTACCCAAATCAGAGTTTTCACTTCTAGGTCATCCTCACAAAATAAAGCAGTACACACACACACACACACACACACACACACACACACACACACACACACAATACCCTCAATACACATGTGCTATGCCTCTCCTGGATTTTTTGGGAGGCTCCCAAACAAAGGCAACTTTATCTTGAAGCTAATAAAGTTTAAACATTCAATTTCCTCACTTTCATGACCCTTTCCAAAGTCCAGTTTCCAAATTTATATGTGTATTTTTTGCTTAAAAGATCATACAAACTTCAAATTTCACAAAGCTTCAAATTCCACCCTACTCTAATAGTTACAATCAAACATCTCCCAAGCCAAATTCTTCTCACTCTGAGGCATGTGTGTTCTGTTCTTCTTGGGGATTCTGCTCAGCAAGAGCAAGAACCCCAAAACCCCCAACCCCACCACATGCACAGACAATATGGAGCATCCTCCATTGCTGCCCACAAGTAAGGCCTCTTACACATGCCTTGTGTAGGTAGATGGAATCATAGACAGCCCTAGAACACTGTCAGGAAAAGGTGAGAAACCGCAGTGCCTCCTTCCTGGCCCTCTTCTTTCCTCTCCTCTCTTTTTCTGTCACTCTGTACATGCTCCCTGGGTCATGTCCCTCACTCACCTGCCTTCAAACACATCTGTCTATTTAACAGATACCTAATCATCAACATATTCAAACACACCTGTACATTCTCCTGCCTCTCTCTTCCAGAGAAGGGCACAGCTCACCGTGTCCAGGACAGTCACTCAGTCCAGAGACCTTGGAGGCACAAACTTCTTCCTCTCTTACCCAATCCCACATTCAAACAGTCACGAAGCTTTTCCATCTGCCAATGGCCCGTGCCTCTAGCACACCCACAGCCCATCTGCACTGTGCCTTGCGGCCGGGCTGCGTTATCTGTCTCTAGACTGTGGCCCCTGAAGCCCTGCCTGCAGGTTCACTGCCATCTCATTTACCCGTCATGCAAAGCCAGGATGGCAGCTCCAAAATGAAAATGTCACTCCCGCCCTCCCATAAGCAAAACTCTTCAACAGTCCTCCTCCAACTACCACCATTGGAGGCCCTCGACTTGGCATCAAAGGTCTTCTGTGGCTCCCCCTTCTTTCCAGCTGCTATGCTTCTAGTCTGGACCCCCCTCATGGCTTCCTTTGTCACTTGACCTCCATGGCTCCCTGCTGCTTCCTCTCCCCTCACTTTTCCTTCATCTTAAAATGCCCTGTACCTCTATTTTCACCATTCCATCTAGAAACGCCTACCGATCCTTCAAGGCCTAATTTAACATGTCCTCTATTAAGACTTTTCTGATGCCCACCCAAACCCTCCCCCTGGGGGACCAACCACTCCCTCCTCTGAGCTCTGCTTTTGTTTTGTGCACTGTCATTACTATACCTAGTATTCCATAGGGGTGTGTCAAGCACATATCATTGAAATTCCCTGCTGTATAAGGCTGTCTCATACCCTGGTCATAGCCGGTGGAAATCCAACCCACTTGAGATTTCTATGCACTCCTGAGAAACTGCATCCCCTTGCTCACCAATGGGTATGGGCTGGTACTTTACTGAATGAACAGACAAATAGGCAAGTATTCCCAGACAGCACTGATGTGTCTCCGCCACTCTTTAAATGCCCCTAGGCCATCCACACCAGGAATTTTTCATTACATCTACACCCCGGGGAGTCCACAAATCAGCGTGCATTTCGTGGCTCCTTTCTTTGCTGCTCCCCCTTTTGTTCCCACCTCTCAGGCCCAGGGATTCCCACCAAGAACTCCAAATTCTTCCCTTCTTTGTGCAGAACCCTTCACCCTGGGTCTAGCAGCCAAACTCCACTGAAGTTCACGGTAATGTGATAAAACCCATTAGATCTTATCTCTTCTTTCAACCGTGGTCGTGGCTATAAAAAGAAAAAATAATTTCCTTACAAACTGTCCATCTCCCCCAGACTGTACTCCTCTTCCACCCCCACCGCTCCCCACCCCCCAGTGACGAAAGGGTCCTGCTCACCTTTCTAGCTCCCAAGCTATCGAACACCCGGCCCATTGCATGCAGCACACGTTTGCTGAATTTAAAAGTGAGCCAGCCCACAAATGCCCCCGCAGCCCACCCCACCCCACTCTCAGGGGCCCTGAGGAGCGGCAGCGGCTGAGTGGAGGGCGGAGGCTGGAGAGGTGGGTTCCAGAAGGACAGTTCCCTGGGGAGCCTGGCCCCCTCCTGAGACAGGCTATTTCCCATCAAATGCATCTCCTCAGCCTTCTTCAGTGGTGGTTCAGCATATTTCTGCGTGAAATAAATGTTATTTTCTGGTGTGCCCAGGTTTCATTAGTCTTCCTGTCAGAGAGAATCAAAGCTGGAGGGGTGTGAGGCTGGCAGAAAGTGGCTTCTTGCTTACGCCGGGCGGAAAGGGCAACTAGCCCAAGGAAGGGGGGCGGGGGGAGCCACGGAAAACGCACTTCCTCATTTAATCAAGTCAAAGGCGGATTATATGAGGTTGGAAAACAGTTACCTTGTTCTCACACCAGTCTTTTACTCTGTCTGGGGCTATAAAACCCTTTGCGATTTTATCTTTTCATAAACTTTTATTGAATCTGATGTTCAAGAGGCCACGGAGGATCATCCAATTAAACTCCCCCCCTCCCCCCACTAATCCTACTCTTAAACCCAGCACTAAACTGATGGGAGATTAAAAGCTAATAAAGATGACAAATGAGAGGTGATCTTCAGGTTGATAAGGGAAATAGAGTCGGGTGGGGATTTGCCGTGAAGGAACCAGGCCGGGTTCCAGAAAACACAATCAGGGAGGGGCGTCCGTGGTGGCAAATTCAAAGAACTCTGAGAAGGTGCACCAGGACCAGGCGTGCAGGTCCTGCTGGTGCTGCTGAGACCTGGGCCCAAACAGGCTGCCCAAAGCCAGGGGATCCGCAGGAAAAGGTGGGCTGGGCGCCAACACCGGGGCGGAAACTGGCGATGGCGCCGGGGCCCAGGCTGACCTGCACCCGTTCCTGACACAAGTGCCATCAGGGCAGTGGCCACAGAGCTGCTCTTTGGGGCCCGACCTCGTGCCAAACACTCACGTTTGGAGGTGAGTCGGGTGACGGAGCAGTACACGAAGCTGAGGTCAGAGCAACCACCATTCCCCATCGCCCCCAGCAAGGGGTGACGACGCCGTCCTTTGAGGAAAGAATCCTGCTCCACGGGGTTGGATGGAGGACTTAGTGAGAAAAGTAAGATCGTTCTGGGTTGGGAATAGCCACCCAAAGTCACCATCCTTCCTCTCCTTGGGCCCATTTCTGAGCATCTCAAAGAAGCCATCTTTCCTCACCTCCACCACCACCACCGCCCAAAATGCAGTCTGAATCATAATATGAGAGTGAATTTCTAACCCGTGCTAGTTTATATCAATTTATTTGATCATTCCACAAGCATCCATAAAACCTTTCTTTGCCAGGCTCTTTCATAAATATGTATCAAACTAATCCTCACATCAGCCCTAAGAAGTAGAATTATTTCCTCATTTTAATTAATGAGTATACAGAGGCTTAGAGAATTCAAATGATTCTCCTGGGCCACAAAGCTAACAGTGACAGGATGGGATTCAGGCCACTGAGAGCCTGGTGCCCAGTCCACGTGCCCCCTGGCCACGCTTGTGAGGCAGACACGGTGGGTCGTGTAGCCTGACCACGCAGACAGACGCTCCAAGGGAGGCATGTCGGGAGAGGCTTCATGGAGAGGACAGTGTTTCTCCCGGGCTTTCAGAGGTGTTGAGTTATGGACACTGTAGAGAAAGGACACTGTGTGTGAAAGAACAGGGAGGGAAAATGCACAGAGGCAGGAATGGAGCCTACTGGGGAGCTGGGAGCACCCTCATTGGTATGTACCGTGTGGGGCTCGAGGAGGGAATCCAGGGCACATGAAGATGGTTGGGTGAGATCAGGAGCAGGCTGATTGCTAGGAAACAAATTTAAAAGCAAGCTAAGGGCCTCCCTAGTGGCCTAGGGGTTAAGCCTCAACACTGTCATTGCTACGGCCTGAGTGCGATCCTTGGCCAGGAGCTGACCCACATACAGCACAGCAGACCTCTCCTGTCTTGCCTGCTGCTCCCCTTATTTCTGCTTCCCACACTATCTCTGGTGAATCCTCTCACCTCCACTTGGTTGGCCTACACCCCAGTTCTTCTATGTGCAAAAAATAAAAAAAAGCAAGTTAAAAGCTGCACACCACACCTTCACTTCTCTGTTTCTCAAGACATCCATGCCAAGGGGCCATGTCTCCAGTGACCTAATAAACAAGCATCGTGAGCACTCTCCTCTGACAGCTGACAGGAAAGGCATGTCCTGAGGCTGTGTGGAATGAGCTGTGGGCTGGAAGTCAGCAGACAGGGGTTCTGCTTCTGGCACCCCCAGCCCAATCACTCAGCCTATGGCTGACCCCGGGGCCCTACTGGGGTTCTTTTGTTCTTTTGGAGGGATGAGTGCTCCCTACAGGTAAGCCTAGTAATACTTAATGAAGAATTCACTTGGCTTAAAACCTCTGTCCCCTGAGTCCATTGAGTCCATCCCAGCCCACACCCTGGACTCTTGGAAAGCAGTGGCGTGAGAGTTGAGCTAATGTGCCAACTTGACTGGATCAGGAAATGCTCAGATGACTAGTTGGACCTCATTTCTGGGTGTGTCTGTGAAGTTGCTAACCAAGAAGAGAGTAGCATTCAATCTGCAGACAGAGTAAAGGGGGTCACACTCTCTCCTGTAGGGGCATCATCCCAGCCACTCATGGCCTGAATTAAACAAAAAAGGCGAAGGAGGGGACCTTTCTCTCTCTCTCGTTCTCTCTCTCTGCTGAGCTAGTACATTGATCTCCTGCCCTCAGTGCTCTGTGCTCTGGCTCTCAGGCCTTCTCAGTCTTCAACTTGCACACAGCAGATTAACTTCTCAGCCTCCGTAATCACCAGAGCCAGTACCCTATAATATATCCTCTGCAGAACTCTGCCTAACATAGATTTTGGTACTGAGAGTGGTTCCAGAGGAAGATAATTTTAAAGATGAGTTATCTGAATTGGTTCTGGGATTTCAGGAACTGATTCTCTAATGTATTTAGATACAAAGACACTGATCACTATTTCCAGCAGTGACAAGCACACTGGTGACCCCTAATAACTGGAAATAGCATTTCAGAGACCCCACTATGTACCCATCCCTTTCACCCATTTCACTCATTTTAACATCACAGTTGCACAATGTAGCTTATATTAATCTCATTTTTACGGACAAAACAAAACAAAAAAACAGAGGTTCAGTGATTCAAGGACACATTCTGGTCCAAAGCTTCTTTGATCAACATGAACTTCTCTCACTACATCAACTTCTCCAAACTGGCTGGTCACTAGAATAACTCGCTGTGCCCCACCCCAGACAGATCTCTGGCAGGAAAGCCCAGGAGCCCCTCCAGCAGCTCTGTGTACATCCAGGGCTGAGAACCAAAGGACACACGTTGCTTCTCTCAAAGACAACCCTTGAGTCCATCCAGCGGTACCTCCACCCCAGCCTCAGTCCCACTCACCAAGTCAACCCAGCCCATGCCTCTGACTCCTCTTACAAGTTAATATTCATTTCATCACATTTAATTAACACGGGGAGACTGGAGCTGTCTCAGCATTGCACCCAGCGAGCAGGAGCCAGCGCCTCCCTCGGAGTTCAATCACAGCACTGTCTTACGCAATTAGCTTTCTTCCCCCTGATCTGAAGGGTCTGTGCCCATAAATATCAACCAATTTTATTGATATTTGTAATTAAAACCACCAAACGGGTCACACTCGGTTGAACAAGTTTGCAACACACACATCCATAATGGGAACATGAGCATATTTGTATGTGACATTTGATAGATAATAATCCACGACATTTCTCATTTTCAGAACATCCTGTGGGTACCAGCTAATTAAGTCTAGTATGTCTCCTGGGACAGAGGGTGTTCTTCAGACAGACCCCTTTGATTATCTTTGTTCCTGAAGTTTCTGGTAAACTAAGGGGCAAGAAAGTGGGGTGGCAGCCTAAAAGGCATGAAGAGGGACAGCGTGGTACTAAGTCTGACCTTGCCAGGGTCTCAGCTTTCTTCTGCTCACTGGGTCCTTGGAAGAAATTTTTTTAAAACTGATGGTGAAAAGAAGGAACTGCAAGCCTCCCCAGAGGCTCCAAGCTATCTCTTTGGGGTTCTCCCCTATGACTCAGTTGATCTCTTCCACCCCAAAATGTAGACAAAGACACATCTTGTGGATTTGATAGCAGCCCACCCAACAACACCAAGATCCCTTCTCCATATTGGTCCAGCTGTAACTGTACCTATAAGCTGTTGTTTGTGATACTAGTTGTGTGACTGTTACCAGGAAATAGCCAAATGGATTATCTGAGAGCTGGTGGAGATCCCGAGCAGAACAGTGCTCATAGCTCATCAGTGGAACAGAAACCATTGCCACTCATGGGCTAATATGGTCCCAGGTTATCAGATATGCCCACTTCTCATTTTACCTTTGAAATTTCATCACTCACATATACACAGGGAGATCTGAGGCTTCCCTTAATCTCCTAGCTGCATTCTTGCAAGAAACAAACAGTCTTCAAGTGAGTTACATGGAAGTCATTGTATCCCAAAGGGCAGCCTCTTGAATGCAGGGCAGGAAGATTATTCCTCTTGTGATCGAGAATAAATCCTTCATTTCCAACCCCCACACGATGGAAGGGTATTCTAGGGGGAGCAGGAAAAAAAGGTGGAAAGAGAGAAGGTGGAGACATGAAAACAGATGACCTGGCAACACTGGAGTAAAGGCATTTTTACAGTGTTATGACTTATTCCACCCCTGCTTCTAAAAATGATTTGAGACAGTTACAATAATAGGCATATATCCAATAAAGCCATTAAAGTAGAAATAAGGAGAACATATAAGAGTCTCAGCGGGTGACATTGAGGTAGTCATCATTCCCATTAGCCCAAGAGCTCAGGTAGGAACAGAGGATTTAAGTGAGCATGAGGGGCTCTATTGATCATTGAGAACTAACTCAATTATACAGGGGCTAACGATCCAATTTGTGTTTAATCTGGGCCCCTGGCACCAGGTTTTTCTCTCTTCTGTTGCCTAACTATGAAGAATTTCACTGACCAGCATGTATCTAACCAAACATGACCATGAAAAGACGTGAAATCAGAGACTCGGATTGTTGGGAAGGACTTTCTACCTCACTTAGGAAGGACTCCCACTAGGCTCAGGAGTTCTATTTAGAGCTGCTGTATCAGAATTGTGCAGAATCAACTTGAATACCTATAAAGACAGGGTGCTCACTACCTGATGAGGTATTTCTCATGAGAGTCCATTCAACTGCACATTTAGAGTTATTAGAAAGTCAAAGCTCAGCCTATTGGGGAAATCAAGTAGTGACCCCAAACCTGATTTATCGTCAAAATTATCTGGGATGTGTTTGAAGTGAAAGCCTGGTGGGAGTATAGGTGCATACACTACTTGAGAGAGCAGTGTGTCCTTCCCTACTAATGCTAAGCACAGGGCCCAATTCTACTCATAGTTGGATGCCCAGCGTGAACATTAGCACCGGCACACCTCATGACCAATACAAAACCTTCTCAGCAGCATTATTTACTGCCCAAAACTTCAAACAACCAAACTGTCTATCAACAGTAGAATGGGTAAAATTTTGGTGTATTCAGAAATATTGAACACTCTAAAGCAAACTTGTCCAAAAGCATTTCCCATGAGGACAGAAATTTTCTACAGTGTCCTGTATGGTAGCTACTCATCTCATGTGGCTACTGAGCATTTGGAATGTGACTAGTGCAAAAAACTTAATTTTATTTAATTTTAATTAATTTCTTAACTTAAATAGCCACATGCTGGTAGCAACTATTGTATTGGGTGGCACGGGGTGGTAGGTAGAACAGAGAAAAGAGCAAGATTTGGCCACGCGCAATAACCTGGATGAATCTTATACAATAAAAAAAAGCTAGACCTGCAAGAATACATATGGTATGAGACATGAAAAGTTCAAAAATAGGCATGATATACTAAATATTTAAGGATGGACAGTCAGCTCACTGTGGCTAGGTATGTAGGTTTAACTGGTAAAACTTTGGATGGGAAGGAAGAAGTAGGGCCACAGGCAGAGCTTCTGGAGACTGGCCACCTCTTACTTCTTAGTTGTGCAGTAGAGACACAAGCCTTCTCTTTGTAATAAATGGTTCTGCCTTCACTTTTGTTTGGAATACTGAACTATATTTGTGCTTTATATTTCACAGTTTGAAAATGATTAAAAAGCAAATAATCTTTGCAACTTTTCTGTAAATATAATATTTTTCAAAACAAAATGTTTGGTTTTTTTTTTTTAAAGAAAATACCAATTCAGTGTACCACTCCAGAATCTGGGTTTCTGGAAATGGGGCCCAGGAGTCCTCATTTTTCAAAAGTTCTCAGGCTATTTTGTTGACCAGCCTCGAGGGGAAGCATTGTTATTGGGCAGAGTCTTCTCCAAGGCTGAATGTCCCTAGACTATTTTTCTGTTGCCAGAGCGCTCTGGCGCCCAGGAGCTCGCTGTGATGAGTGCCGCCTGGCCCGGGCAGGGTACTGTGGAGCTTCCGGCTGGGTCAGCCTACCCCCACACCATGGCCGGTGCCATTTCCAGCTGCAGGCCGCATGTGTTGATAACTGCAAACTGATGGAATGAAGCACCAAGGGGTGAGGTGAAAACTAATGGTCAAAATGAGTGTTAAGAATCTCATTTGGTCTCCGATCTGTGAACCACAGATAACGTGGGTGCTGGGATGCCAGCCTTTGGCAGGTCCACTGAGTGGGCCACAACACAGAATGTGCTCATTTTTCCTACATCCAGCTTGACATCTAATTACGGATCACATAAGTCCAACTCCACAAAGTGAGATTTTCCCAGAACCATAAAGCCCCCAATTCTGTACATTTCTCCAATCAGTCTCATTTCCTCTTGGAAATTGCAGGTCTCAGAATTCAGGGATGCAAGGTTGACTAGGAGAGGAAAGACAGAGGATCCTGCAGAGAGGGAGAAGATGTGTTTCTATACCAGCCAGGAAGCTCACATTCTAGTAAAATTAGCAAAAGCCAGGAGCAACGGACAATGTAAAATCAACATCTCATGTGACCCCCACATCGGCTGTGGAGCAGGCAGGCAGGGATGGCTCCTGCTCTGCTCACCTCTGAGGCCCCTTGGACCCCAGAGCCAAGGGCCTCCTGGAGCCCCGAGGCAGGCAGCGTCCACCTGTGCCGTGATCTGTGCAGCTCTATAGGCTGGTGAGTTTCTTATTCCCATTGTCAGGAGAAGAAACTAAGGCCCGGAGAGGCCTTGGGACTCACACATGCCCCTCGGGGCTCCACGCAGCCCCCTGTGCTATGACCTCAACACCAGCTGCCCCAGTGGCCTGTCAACAACAACAAGCTGTCCTCTGGTCATAAAGATGCCCCAGATAGACCTCCTGAGCAGGGGCAATAGAGGACGCCCAAATACTGGAAGGGAATCAGGCCTTTGGTCATTATGGTAGCCTCCGTGCCTGCACAGCAGGGGACCAGTGGGGTTAGCCCATGGGGAGAAGAGACTGTAGAAGGCAGGGAGAAGGCCAGACTTCAGCTCAGGGAACAGTCAGTGAAGGCAGAGTGGGGCATAATTAAGCCTAATTGTGTAAGCCCTGCCACGCTTTGGAGAGAAAGGGATGCCAAGGTCTTGTGTTCCCTTCCGTTCTGTGCGGCCGGCATATCTCCATCCGAAGGTCACCCTCATTAACGCTGCCAGAAAAAGGCATCTCTCTCCACATCCAGTCATCCTGCTAATAGGACCTTCTGCCTGTGCCGGCGCATCAGACCAGCGTAAGTGTGTGTCGGAGTGTGGGCACGCTGCATTTTCTTCTGCTGTTTTATGCGCTTACACAGGCAAAATTAATGGAATCGGGTTGAGATTCAGATGACATCACACTGATGACTCACATCTTGATAGATAGATAGATTTCCCCCTGTTCATTTCTTTCAAGGTAACCTTGACTTGTTACACAGCCTCTGAGGAATGCCAGGAAGCGGAGTTTATTCCTAGCCGTTTGACTTGGCCATCCACACTTAGAAATCCTGGCCTGTGAGGACTGGAACGGACAAGCAGGGGGAGGCCAAGGAGCAAAGGATGGGGGTGGGGGGCGGCCAATTAGTGGAACCAGTGCCTGGACCAGCCAATACTGGCAGCCTGTCACTCCTTTGGGGGTGGGGACATCCAAGGGGCACTCTCAATGCACGCTGCATTGCTGTCACTCCCTGGAAGTGACCTTTCTTCAGCAACATTTTTATTGAACACCCTTTCCTGCAGGAAAGTAAACAGGTATTGAGGGGGAAATAAATAGTAAGAGCAGCTGGAAAACATTTCAACAACAGAACAGGGTTGCAATTATGCAATCATTTCCGCTACTAGAATTTCTTTGAGGGAAATTTTCACTGGGAAAATGCAAAAGAAGAGAGGATGACTCACACCCTTTTAAGCCTCAACTCGCCCCACGACATGAATCCAGAGGTCAGTCTGACACGGCTGGGTGACCTCTACCTCTCAGAGTCCACAGCTCTCCACAAAGACTCTTCCGTCCCCTCCTGCTTTGCATTTTCCATTTCTGGAGCAGCTCCTTCCCTCCCCGAGGGCTTGGGGAGGTGTTCCTTCCTAAAACTTTAACTGCAAATGCAGAGCCAGGTCAAATCAAGCAATCTATGCCGTAACAGCCAGTTGCTGTGAGCTGGTTTTTCTAGTGGTCTAACCCCAGGAGCACACCCAGTCTGAGCACACACAGGGCCAGCCCCAGGCTCTGTGGTGCCAGGGGCAGCCACACTGCCTTCACAAG
Source organism: Scalopus aquaticus (assembly GCA_004024925.1). NCBI lineage: Eukaryota > Metazoa > Chordata > Mammalia > Eulipotyphla > Talpidae > Scalopus > Scalopus aquaticus. Next base: position 111,865 of record PVIJ01000830.1, read on the forward strand.
CAGGGAGAGGGGACATACAGACACTTAGACTTCCAGAACAGGAAGGCCTCTTGTCCACCGTCCTTCTCTCCTGGCAGGTGAGGACACAGAGGCGCAGAGTCACGCAGGGAGAGTGCTGAGGGGGTGAGAGTGCTGGTTCTGAAACCACCAGCATGGGTCGCTTCCTCACTCTGCCCCGATTGTCTCAGTTCCTCCTGCTTAGCAGAATGACAAAACTCAGCATTTACAAAGTGGAAGGAGTTCCCTCTGGCAAATCTGGGAAAATGCCAATCCATTTGCTGGCAGAGCAGGGAAAGCATTTGAAGATGAGTCACAGGATTCGGAGAAGACCGGCACCTTGTCTACATCAAAAGCAAGACCACTGACCAAGGCGGGACGTCTCTGAGTAGCTGTCCTTGCAGAGAGGCAGCTATCAGCCTGTCTCCCCAACCTCTCCATTCACGGGTCCCCTCACTTTCTGAGGCAAGACCTCAGCCCCTGCTCTTCCGCTGGAGGACAAGACTATCACAAGGAGGGTCGTCCCCAAGCCCTCCGATGTCTCCCCACCCTTCGGCCGCTTCCCCACACCTACAAGTACTACATGAGCATCTGCGTCTCGGCTGCTCAGGACTTTGGTCCAAACCGCCACCACCCCTCCATCCTCCTGAGCCTCCTTCCACTCTCTACACCTCAGTTCATCTCCAGGGGGCAAACTTCTACTCTCTTTCTAAGACCCATGTCCACCCATTTTCCATAAAGCTTCCTTCTGGAGCAAACATCTCCTGTCTCTTTGTTTTTAATTCTTTGTACGCCCAGTCCCATGTGATAAATGATCCTCCCAGGGGAAATGATTCCCTCTCTTATGGTGTTCCTGAAGGGGAGCTCCTGACTGGCTTAGCCCACTTTGAGGAGCCAGAATCTTGAGCCTGATAGTCAGTAGCACCCAGCCAGGTAAGGCTCACGCAGAGCAACATGCACAGGTCTTCACTTAGGATTTTGTGACAATGACAGGTGGATTGGTCAAAAATGGACTTGTGCAAACTGAGGGGTACTATGGTCCCTCTTAGCACACACTTGTCTAGAGCAAACTCTGAGCCACACGGCAGTCCTGGAAGAGTCTCTGTAAGGAGCTGGGATGATCAGTAGTAGCCGATCTGGTGCTGAGATTTTCCCTGCCCATGCCAGGCTGCCCTCAGAGCCTGGGGGGTCTCCTTCAGGACCCTCCATGCTGTGACCCATCAGTTTGGCCAAAGCAGCCTCCTTAGTGCTGCCATGTCTTCACCATACCTGATTCCTTCCCCAGGTTTGCTCCCCTTGGTATTCTTTGCAGATGGCCGGCTGCTATCTTCACTGTGTTGGCAGCGGTCATTTGCTATTACAGCTTCTTGTCTCTCAAGTACGAGGTCTGTTTGTGCCCATCTGCAGGGTCAGTATTGTGAAGGCAGTTCCCACTTGGCTTGGAAGGAGCTCACTCCTTGGACTCCAAGCTGACAGTCCCCATTCTGCATCAACACTTCCCACCTACGGGTCTCACTCTCTCCCCAGTCACGCTTGGGGCAAACAGGAGGTTAGTTACAGCAGCACAGAACAGGCTCTGTCTTAAATGATAGTAAGAGTAATATAATAATAAGAGTACTGAGTGTCTATGCCTCTGACATTAAGTCTTCATCTTCTCACAAAGGTGCTATGAGGCATTATGGTATCCATTCTCCCATTTTACAACTAACTAGGCCAAGGTCAGAGAGGTTGACCTGCATATGATTATATAGCAAGTAATAGAATTGAAAGATAAACCCAAACCTTTGAGTCTCAAACCCTTGGTACCATACTGCGTTCTCTTTGTAGCACAGTGAATCTCTCTTTTACCAAAATGATAAAACTTCCAAGCACAAACTGATACCATCTTTCCCATTTCTTCCCCTCATAAAATAATGGCCCTAGATCTTTCTTAACCCAAATCTAATTCCACAAACATTTACCAATGGGAAATGGGACTGCACTGGGAGAGGCATTGCAGTGCTCACAACTTAGTTGTAAGCTTCTCAAGACTCTTCAGTAATAAATAAATAAATCTATCCCAAAAGTTCTGACTGAGAGACCATTCCGCCCCCAGGACGCTTCCATCTTGCAGAGACATCCTGGCATAGAGTCTCTACCTGAGACAACGGGTTCTGGTGATGGTGAGTCAACTCGGACAGGACAGTGGAGGGGCGTGTGGACAAGAGCTGTCTCCTGGGTGTTTTCAAGTTTTTTAAGATAACACTTTACCTTCTCTGTTACCACCATCCACTGGACATCCGCCACTGCAAACTCCCCTCTCACACCCCAAGAGGCAACACGGACCCCTGAGTGAATGACCCTCACATTCTTCCTGACCACACGCCTAGGGCCCCAGCCCCCTCTTAGGCCTACCCTACCAGACAGCAGGAGGACCCTCGGGGGCTGGGCATCTAAGCAAACTTCTCCAAGGACACGAAGGACATCCACGGTCCCCCCACCCCCACCCCAGGGGCCCTGCGGTAGCTCAGCCTTCTGGTGGCAGGAAGGAGCTGCTTCCTCCTCTTCCTAACCAGAGCCCTGCTCTGACCCCAGTGCCAGGCCATTGAAATCAGCGATTCCATTCTCTACAGCCAGAACCACACAAATGAAAATCAGCAGGTCAACCACAGAGCTGCATTTAGAAAGGGCAGGTAAGACTTCAGGAGAGAAACAGCCCAGAGTGGAAAGTGGGCAGGCAGCAGCCACAGCCTGACTTACAACGTCCGAAGTCAATGCTGATGATCAGTTTTCTGCTCCTTAATAATCATCCCGACATTGAAGCTGGTTCTGTCATCCTCGCTGGTGATTTCGTCCTTTTCCAAATTTATCATTTACAATCACTTTCACCCACAGTGTCTCGTTTAATACTCACAGCAATCTTGTCAGGCAATTATTGTCATTATTTTCAGAGAAACACAGAACAACACAGAGTGAGCACGGGCGTCAGAGCCGGGCCTGAGTCCCGATCCCAGTTCTGTCTTTCCACCAGGTCACTCTGCCTCCAGATGATAAAAACAGCCACGCAAATGCACATCTGGTCTTACCACCTCACAGCCTCAATAACTATTTCCAGGGCTGTGAGACGCAGGTGTGTTAGGGCTTGGTTCTTTTCAAGTTGCCCCTGAAAGGCTTGTCACCCTCCCTGCAGGCCGGCAGGGACAGAAGGAACGTGCCTTCTCTCTGCTTAGAGCCATTTACTGTCCAGAGTGGCTGTGGTTGCACAGACAATCTGTTTGACAAGCTCTCCAGATCAGAAAGAACGGCGGTACAGGAAGCCTAATACCAAACTCATCTTCACGGAAACTGCCCTATGGCCTTCTGTTGGCCCAAGGATTTCTTACCGCAATTCAAATTGTTCAGTTATCAGCGAGCGGTGCACCTTCACGGTTTTTACCAGGGAGCTATGCTGCCCAAAATTTTGAAGTCTAACGACAGCATTTCTCAAAGAGTGCTCCAAGAATTCTTCCAAAGGTGTTCCTTAAGAGGTTAAACTTGTTTTCCCCAAAAAGATGTGTTGAAATTCTTACCCCAATACCCATGAATGAGACCTGATTTGGAAAATAGGGTCCCTGCAGATGTAACCCACTAAGATGAGGTCATAATGGATGGAGTAGGGTGGCCCTTAGTCCAATAGGTCTGGGACCCCTATAACGAGAAGAGAGAGACACGGGGAGACAGTATGTGGAGAAGAAGCAGAGATCTGGCAACGTGCAGGCCAAGGAGTGGCCACAAACGGGTGGCGGCAGAAGCCAGAGGGGATGAACCGACTGTCCCAGAGCCCTTGAGAGAGTTCATACCTCCGTCCTGCCAACACCTGGATTTGGGGCCCCTGGCCTCCAGGAGGATGAAAGAATATTTTCTAACTGTTCTAACCCCCACCCCCAGTCTGCTGCTTGACTGCGGCAGCCCTCGGAAACTAACACAAGGTCTATGGGGAAATAAACTTTCAAAAATAACAGGTTCACCAGGGCCTCTTAAACTTTTTTTTTTAAGTCTATGTACCATCCATTAGTGAAATGGAAATCTCTGAAGGGTAGGAACTACATAAAGTATATTTTAATGATCCTGGGAGATTCTGATGAAAAGGCAGAGAGGATGCAGAATTTCTTAAACTTATTTGACCGCAGAAACATTTTTATTGAACTTCTCCAAGGTACATGTAGAGGACAACACACTTTGGAAAGCATGGTTATTTTTTATCGGGTTTTTCATGGGCTCCATGGGGAATGGTAACCCCAGCTTTGAAATCTTTTAAGGCCATGATGCTCCATGTTACAGCAGGGGCCTCCTCACCTGGGTGTACATGTTTAGGGGTAGAGTAGACCTTCACAGGGAAGAGGCGTAAACAGGCTGAACCCACTGAGTCAGTCGTACGTCTTCAATAGACTCCTTTATTTTCATTAGTGGACCTCAGGCCCCTCCTTCCTGGCTGGTTGCCAAAGCATATGGCTCTGCCTTCAACACTAGCACTGCTGTCTGCTCAGTTCACCACGACTGTAACTTTAAATAGCCTGTGTTCTATCTACGTCATAATGGCAAAAATATCCTTGTGTGTGTGCGTGCATGCCTGCGTGTACACACCCACATTTATTTATGCAAGATGTCCCACAGCTCATGTACTCTATCCTTCCACCAAACAGCTATTCTTAGCCTACGGTTTAAGATGAAGAGACCTTAAGGAGAAAGCAACGAATATCTACTTTTCCACTGTCTCCCTTAATTATGATTTTAGGCAAGAAACCACCAAAGCAGGATTAGTACCTCTGACTGTTACCAGCAGAAATCCCAGGCTCTCATATTACATTACAGGGCTTGAAAGTATCTCAAAAAAATCATTGCTACTCATCATTTCTTAAAATTGTTCTGGTGATTAGGCCTGCTGCCAAATCTTGTTATTTAATGCATTAATGATGAAATGCAGGCATTACTTATCACAAAGTATTTTTGTTTAATATTTTGATAATTGCTTTTCAGTATAATCAGGTTCATCTACAATCTTGTATATTTGATTCTCTGCATTTAAAAATGTATTTTGGCTTACAGACTTCTCCTGACTGCCAAGGAGTCTCTGGAACAACAATAGCATACAAAGGTGAAGAAGCCCTGTTCCAGATCAGCCAGTGTACAAAGGATTAACTGGGACATGTGTTGAAAACACAGTCCCGAGTGTGACCCTCAGGGAATTCAACTCAGTTGGTCAGAAGTGGAACCCAGAAATCTGCATTTTGAAACATACATGTGATACTGGTATTGATGTTTGGTGAACTGTACTTCAGAAAAATCGCTGCAGGCATTCATGAATGTATTCCTGGGTCAAATAACATCATCAGAGTCAAGCCCCAAACTAATGTTGTTTCAACTTATTTAATTATTTGGTGGTTTACATTTTATTATGTCACTGGCGCATGGACAATGTCATAAGTGAGGTTGTATAAAATTGCTGTGCCCGTTGTCAAGAATTCCTGAATGTTAATAACTTCATCATTGTACATTTCTGTAGTGAGCCCCAGAGAACTTTTATGGACTGCAGATGAGAAAAAACTGAGCTCCTCCCAAGCCATTTCTTTAAATCTTTGATTATTAATCCTGAATGGTTTTCCTCTTCGATTGGCCATGAGCAGCTTAAACTCAGCTTTATGTCTTGTCTCCAGAACACTGAAAGCACATGATACGCATCTGTGGCCAAATAATATTTTGGATGACTTTAGCTCTTTTCCATTCAAAATACACCGGGCGCACCCACTTGCTGTCCCTGGGAAGCGCCAGTACAGCAGGAAAACAGAAAGAGACAAGGAGTGCTGGGGCCCGGTTCACGAGCTTGAGTCCCTTGTGGAGACTCAGCACAGAGAACAGAGCAGACACATTTTTAAGCCTCAAAATCCTGACATGTCACTATCAAATGCTTCAACCCTAAAGGGACGCCAGATAAGGAGGACACTATAAATAAGACATTGGGCAGTGACTGACCACGTGCAGGCTACCCCGTGCTGACCAGCCCACGTTTCCACAGACCAGAGGAGGGAATATTTGACAAGAAGCAGGAGTAAAGCAAACTGTGCACACCCAGAGTCTCAGGCCCACAGTCTAATTCCCCTTTCCCAAGGTCACCACTCAGATGATGGATCCAAGAGAAGAAGAAGTAGAGAACGGGGTGCAGCCTCAAGGAGCTGCCTGTGGGGGCAGAGCAGAGATCTGCCACCTCTGATGCCCACATGCTAGGAGGGCCCCCTGAGCTCCCTGCAGCCCCGAGTGGTGGGGACAAGAGCCTCAGATATCCCTACTCTCTGCTCGTAGTCCTAGTTGACTGAGGGCCAGCAGGCCCCCAGGGCAAGGCGGCGCAGACACAGCGCACACCTGCCAGTCCTAGCATGGTCAGTATCAGAAACCCAGTGGAAACCCTTCAACAAAAGCAGGGATTTTTTTCTCAGGTCACAAAAGCACACATGCAAAGAGGAAACTTTCTTGGGTTTCCAAAGCTCAACCCATTCCTATCCCAAACCTCTGTTTTGCCTACTAGTGAAATTTTGCTTCTAGTTAGTTCAGGGTTTTCCAGTCTATTTGGTCTATTTCTCCTCTATGTTTGTTTTTACTGGAGTCACCGCTTTGCTCCACAGTCCTGGTGGTGATTTCTTAGTCGACTCAGGCTGCTATAACAAAATATCTCAGATGGGGGACTTAAGACAATAGGCATTTATTTCCCACAGTTCTGGAGGCTGCGAAGTCCAAGTCCGCTCGCTGCTCGCACATCACCTCTCCTCTCTAAGCACAGAGGGAGCTGCCTCTTCTCCTAAGGGCACTAATCCCATTACAGGGATTCTACCTTCTCCATCTCCTCCAAACCCAGTCACCTCCCACAGACTTCACCTCTAAATGCCATCACACTGGAGGTCAGGGCTTCCGCATATAAGTCGGGGTGGGGAGGACACAGACGTCAGCCACAAGAGGTGGGGAGGGTAAGACTTGTCTGAGCTGGTCAGCTGTCCAGGGAGCCTCCATGGTGCACCTTCTCTCCCACTGCTTCTCAGCATCACCTTCTACTGTGCCCTTTGGGGCTACTTCAGCTTCTGCCCCACAACCTGTGGGCAATGTCACGGAGGGAACATCCTCACTGGTTCTTCCCAGAAACACTGTGCCTCAAGTCCTTTAGACTATGACTTTGAATCCGGAATGACCCTTTTTTTTTAAAGAGTTATTTATTTCTGCATACAAGCTGGGTTGTAGGCCCGAGGTATTAGGGGTGGTGAGAGGATTCACCAGAGACAGAGCGGGGAGCAGAACAGGCAGATCGACTGAAATACACTGCTGAGGGGAGCAGAGGGCGAGGCAGGAGAGGTCTGCTGAGCCAATGGGAAGCATCCTGGCCAGGGATCCGGTGCTGCAGTGGCTACCGATAGCTTCATAGTGCTGAGGCTTAACCCCTTGTGCCACCAGGAAGGACCCGGAATAACCCTTTCTCTCAAATCTCTATCTCAGTTACATTTCAAAGGTCTGTACTGTAACACCTAAATTGTGACATAGACATGGATCCCTGGCCCCTCAGAGAGCAGTAGATGGAGCCCCGAGGGAGGAGAGAGCCGTCTCAGAGGGGAGAGGCAAACCAGCGATGCGTCCCAATGTGTCCCCATCATCTCAGTGCCAGTCCTGCCTCTGCCTTCAGAAAGTCCCCGCTTTTACTCCAATCGATTTATATTATTCTCTCAACTTGTATGCATGTGTGTGATGAAAGAGAAAGCTGTTACCCAAATCTTTTGTGGATTAAAGTGAGATACAGTTAACAAAATGTAATATACCATGGGCTAGGACATAGAAATTGATAAACTATAGTGGTCAATTATCTCCATTTTAAAAATAATTAGTAGTAGGTACTCCCTAAGTAGTGGGTACTTTATCTCCATTTATAGCTAGACAGTGAAGAGCCCAAGAGCTTAAATAACTTGTTCAACAAGATGCAGCAAGTGCTGTGAAGAATCAGGCCTCTGAATGCAACTCTTCTGCCTCTAAGCCGTGTGTTGCTTGTGCTGTGACACACCTGTCCCCTTCCAATACTTGCTCAGGTGACTTTACACACAGCAACCAGGGGCTTTATGGCACTTTGCTACCAGAGGGTTAAGATGGTGTTTCAAGTGATGTTTCTAGAGAATTTTGAATTTCCCAGGTGAACATTCTCATTGAAAACAGCTGTATTGTCAGCTCTTAATTATTGGTGACAGCAAGAGACAGGGATGTAGCTGTTGGATGAGATTTATAATTAATCACCTTCTTTGAGTCAAGAGTCTCAGCCTCCTTCTTCCATTGCTTCTCCTGCTGGCTCTGCCATGGAGAGAACTGGTTTCCTGAGCAGTTTGACTCCCAAGGTTTGAGTTGGGAAAGTGGCCTAGGTCTTAATATGGCATTGAAACAGCCACCCAGGGGACCGAAGGCACACACTGAAGGAGAGAGCGGAGCAAACCAAGTAACAGAGTTTTAGGAGATTTTTAAGCAGAAATAAATGCACAGATAAATGCTGTGAGTCTCACCAGATCCTGCCATGCCCAGGCCAGTGTCCCTCGTGTTGAGGAGACAGGGATGTCCACGCACAATATGTGGGACAATCTGAAAAAAGATGGTGACCCCAAAGTGTGTATCAAGCAGCTACTTTATTTTTATTTCTATTTGGGGAGTTATCTCCGTTTTTCCCAAGGACAGCGGGAATGACGGCGGTGGCAAGAAACTTACTGCTTTGTTATGGAATTGATATTTCCAGGGCTTCGCGCTTTAGCGAGCGCCTCCTATGTGACATACAGCATGGTGCACTAATGACCAGGAGCATCAGGGAGACCACGCCCAGCCTTCAGCATCAGGGTTTACAGAGGAATGAAAGTCATACACCAAGGAGAAAATAGGGGAGGCGTACAAAACGGACACTGAGGAGGAACAAACCGCAAGCCACAGGTCAGGCTAGTGCTGAAACCACAAGTCTGTTCCCTCCTTCTCTGATGAAGGAATTCAGAGAATGTCAATCTCTACCCTCAGCTAAAAGCATTATAACAAATCACAAACCATGTCTCTAGGACAGTTCCCCAGTTTAACCAGCCAACTCCAGGACGAAGATGCGTCTGAACCAGTTGGAATTTCATGGCCATGGTGTGAGTGTAGAATTAGTGGAGAGTAACAGAAGCAAAACACCCATGGGAAGACTGGGTGTAGCCCACGTATCTGTGGGCTTTCCAGACTCATCACACCCCAAATAAAGACCCACCTTTCAACTGCTCCTTGATAATGGTTTCTAAAATGTCTAAGGCTTCAAAAAAGACTCCAGTTTCTTTATTTTTAGATCTTCCCTAACACGAGTGTTCCTGACCTTTCATCTCTGCGATCTTAGCCAGAGGCAGGGAGGCCTCTTCCTCTGCATCCTGGCCGCCCACATGGTTGGAAATAAGCTCTGAGGCTGAGATCAGGAAGCTTGGGTTTTAGCTCCCCGAAATAAATTAACCCCCAGAAAGGAAAATGGCATAAATAGACCATTGAATGAGGCAGTTAATTACAAGGTTTCCCCTGAAACACAATCATTTGCAAACCTCTATCCAATGAAAATAGAGATTTCCCCTGGAAGGGAAAGAGCAGGCAGGCGTAAGCCTTGACTGGCGCCTGGGATCTGGACCCCAGAGGCGTAGGGCCCGCTACATCCTCTAGCTTTTTCTAGGGACCTGAGATGGGTTATCTGGATTATTATTTTGTAAACTATCAGTAGATCGAGATCTTCTCCCCAACCCCCGCCCCCAAGGGGAAAAAAAAAACAGAGGCTCTGTCCCATTCTATGGACACTGTTAGTGTTGATTTGGGGGTCTCACCTCCATAGCTGTCATATGTCTCCCCACATGGCTCAAGGCTCTGGGTTAGAAAAGGAGACCCCTCATCATTTCTACAACAAAGCAAAGAGTTTCTTACTTTCTGCCATTTACCGTCACTGATCAGAACCTTGGCAGGCCCTTACTAGGGCACAGACTCAAAAACAGAGATTTACTCAAAAAAAACCCAATGCATTGAAGTAGCCAGGCATTGAGGGACATCAACAAGCAGCAGTTTATCCAAATGTCATAAAACCAGTCCTCAAACTCACAAGAGAAAGGAAGTCCGAGTCAAGCAATGAAGACTAAGTCTGATTTTCACAGAGTACCCATGAATCTTTACATGTACATGTAATAGAGATGATCATGTGTGGGTGAGTGTGTATGTGAAGAGAGAGAGTGCACACGCACACACATGCATTTTTCTGTCTTACTACTGTGGAAAAATCAGAAAGACTGAGAAGTGCTACCCACTTGCTCTTTTTCCTCTAAGGGGATAAATAGGACTCTGAGTCTTAGAAACTGTGCTTCTTTCACCCCCACGACAGCAGAGGGGCAGCAGGCTGAGACGGGCAGGCCTGGCACAGTGTTGGAAAGCTGTCCACGACTAGCTACACACCACAGTAGATCTGTGAATCTGGAGCAGCAGGGGCCCATTCCCCTCCCCCCTTGCATGCCCCTTGGAGGTGCCAGAGGGACCTGCCTCTGCCGGCTGTGTCTAAAGGGAGCACGGGCGTGGACTCCCCATCTGAACAAAGACGCACGTGCCAGTTCTCAGACACAGCTGAGGTTCAAGGGGCTATGTGGCTTAGACACTGGACATGTTCATGAAAACCACAAGCCAGAGGCTCCCAGCATTCTCAGGATTCTGCATTCTTTAAGATTCTATGACTCAGAGCTCAAGGCGGGCACAGAGTAAGGGTAAGAACACCCAGTTGTGGCTAAGATTGAATTTTCCACTGGCCTGGCAGGATGTGGGCTTGGAATAAATTAAATTAGAGTTAGTGGGAAGAACACTGTTCTTCTAGCTCATGTTTTATGTAGAGTAAAATTCCTACCCACCAGCTAGAGCACCAGTCTGCCCTGTCCCCCTGCCACACCAGGCCACACCTGGCTGAGTCTGGTTAAGTCTCTGCATCCGCACAGGGGCATCTCCTATTGGGTCTGACCTCAGGAAATACCCAAGTGGCAACTCCCTCCCCAGCATCCCTGAACAGCTCAGCCTGGCTGATCCCAGACACTCCAAGGCAGATCTGCCTTTAAAATGCATGAACCAACACTAGTCAGAAGTTAATATTTCATAGGTTAATTCCTAACTGTACTGTTTCTTTACAATGTCAGCGTCTCCAAGCTTTGTCGTGAATGCTGTCCAACCTCCTCAAGCCCTCAGCTCCAAGCGGACACTGAATGTTCAAAAGAGCCTCCCACTTCCAACAGCCCCTCAAAATTGCAAACTGCAGCCCTCAGAAGAGCTTTGTTTTGTCCCTGTATTTGTCATCTGTTAAGATTGAATCTGATATGTGATTATAAAGTAATGAGCCTGACTTAAACAAATTGCAGACCCTATGAATCCTGATGAATGCTGGCCTTCACAGATGTCACCTTGGGGGGTGACCACATGTTTACTCCAGTGAGGCCGCCACTCCAGACGCCATCACCGGGTTTCTCTGCAGAATTTGCCTGCAGGGACAATTAGCCAGTTACAGAAGGAAATAGAAAGCCAGTCCCACCACTCGGTGGCACTCATGACTCTCAAGTGGGCTCATTCGTGTGTCAGCCTCTCTGGCAGCCAGTGTCCTCCAGGGCATGGCCTCATTCATTGTTGCACAGAGCAAGGTACACAGCCGGCACTTCATAAATGCTTGACAAATTAACAATGGGCTCCTCGTTGGCCCAATGTTACTTTCCTTCTCTTTTCCTCCATCTTTTCATTAGGTACTCAGTTATCCTCCCACACTTGCTGTTTAAATCACAGTGAGAAATACTCAGGGAGGGGGCTAGCGCCGACCACGGTGCATGAGCGGTGCGTGCAGTTACCGAGAGCGCCAGCTACCAGGCTGGGTTCTGCTGTGGCAATTAACAAACCCCAAATCTCAGTGGCTTAAACAGTAGAGGTTAGTGGTTTGGGGGCTCTGTTTCACACAGTCATCATTCATTTGCCTATCCAGACTAAAGAAACTTGTTCTCAACAGAGACTTCAAGGTTCTCATTGTAGGTGCGGAATGGTGCAATTAATGTTCTTACATGGGAAAAGCATAAGCTCTTCACCCACCACCCACATGGCCTTCTGGCCTCAGGACCCCGCTTTATCGAAGGACAAAGAAGTAACTGTAATCCTCCTATATGCTTGGGAGAAGAGGCAAACGAGATCAATATATGGGAAATACAGAATTCTCTACCAAAAGCAAGTCTGGGAGTCAGCAAGAGCAGATCACAGCGGGCTACATGAATGAATCTCCAGTGGACTGTGCCTCCAGAATCTGTACCCTTGCTCAGCTCATTCTTTTGTGCTTGGCCACCTGGACTTCTTTGACCAATAACACACCACAAATAAGATCCAAGCCTGTGATTTATAAGTGCTAGTACGCCGCACCTTGCTCTCTTGGGACACTGTCACTCCCATGAAGAAAGCCCAGTTTTTTCTGCTGGAGAGTCACATGGAAAAGAACAGAAGTGCCTCAGCTGATAGCCCAGCCAACTGGAAGATGTATCCAGGGCCGCCCCCACCAGCCAGTTCCCAGATGAACTGAGAACTGAGTGCAAGCATATGACGGAAACCGCCAACACCATGTGTGACAGAGATAAGCCATCGAAGCTAAGCCTGCCCAGATTACTAAACCACAGAAGAGTGAGCAAATAATGGTTCTTGTTTGAAACCACAAAAATGTGGAGTGATTTGTTGTACAGCATTGGATAATTGCTAAAGCAATTCCTATCTCAGAGAGGGGTGCTTCCATTAAAAAAAAAAATCTAAAACAAATGGTGTTGGCTTTGAATCAAGACAGCGATAGGAGCCAGGAAGGTAGTGAATAGATTGTTAGCAAAGGCTGGAGGAAGGTGAAGGATCTTTCCTGAATGATTTCTCCGTGACTGCTAGAGAGGTGATGAGAAATTTTTACTCGGAGCTGGGGGAAAGAGGCCAGGTTAGGTAGTGACAGCATCATTGGCCAAAATCTTGTCCATAACAACTCAAAAGATATATGATACTTAATGAATTTATGTGTTTAGCTAAGAAGATTTCTAGACACAATGTTGAAAGTATCAGTTGGATGCTTCTGGTTGTGTATAAAATATCGCCAGAAAGAGATAAGCTAAAGAAGAAACTGTTCAGTATTCAAGAATATTTCAGAAGAAATATAGAGGGCCCAGAAATTTCTGGTTTATAAAAAATGAAACTGTTTTTCATCCCTGATATCTCCTGCTGGGCAAAGACTCTCAGATAAGAAATAACCTCAGCATAAAGATCAAATCAGGAGTATGCTTGTAAGATCTCTGAAAGGCCATGCCCAGGAGACCTTCTCAAGCCAGACAAAAGGGCTTCAGAGAATCTTGAGGGCCTGGTCCCAGAGCCTCTTGACACACCCAAAGACAGAAGTCTGTCTCAAAAAGAATTATGGATGAAGTTTTGGGGGCATGTGGTGAATCCCAATAAGACTCATAGGAAACCAACAAAATTTAAGAGCATATCTCAGTGGAAGTACTGCAGGGTTGGGCTAAAAGTGAAAGAAGCAATTCAGAATTAGAAAGGCCCTGCACCCCCCGCATCCATGGGCAGGAATCAGGCTGGGAACATGACTTTGCCAGAGCATGGATCATTTCCTGTGGGGAACAAAATATATCTCAGAGGGTGGACCCCAGAGCCCAGAGCAAAGATCTAAAAGCCATGAGAATATGACCAGGTAACTCGCTCAGGGAAGAGTCAGGCCAGAAACAAGGAGCATTCTGACCCTATAGGGGAACCAGCATGGAACCATCTGGATGTCATAACCGCTGTGAACGGATCGCCTTTATGGGTCCCAGCCTCTCCATTTAAATAGAAGTGCCTCTGGGGTCTGTTCAGACTGTTGTGCTTTAGGAGCATGGGGGCAGAGTACTTGTCTTCAAGTTAAAGGCCTGGATTAAAAGACCTGAGGAGCCATACTTGAGAGGTCCTATCTATACAATAATGCAGATCATGAGATAATGGACTTCAAGTTTGATGCCACAGCAAGATAAACTTTGGGGTGCTCTGGGAAGGAGGGGAGTGCTTTGCACATGACAGTGGTGCTTTGCTGAGGCTACAGGATAGAATGTGGCCTGCTGTTTCTAAAGATGACCCATTTCTTTCACTCACCTTGAATACCCCTTTGCAATGTGACTACAGCTCCTTGCATTTAGAGGTAAAACTTACCTCTACACTCCTTGAATATCAGCTGGCTTTGCAACTTGCTTTGGCCAGTTGAGTGTCAAAATGATGCCGTAGGACATCTGAGCTCAGCCTCAACAGCTGCCATTCTTATCTCCACAAGTGACTGTCACCAGGTAAAAGAAAAAGTAATTATTTTTCTAAAAGGGAGAAACCATGGAGGAGAACCAGACACCCCAGTCAAAAGCCCCGCTGAGAACGTATGACTACAGCCAGCATGGCAGTGACTCCACCTGGGGACAGCCAAGATGTAGATGACAGTGACCACAGAAGTGACCTCCAGCAGAAGAGCTGCCCAACTAAGCCCAGCCCAGATTCCAGAACCTTAATCAGACAAATGATTGTTGTCTTAAAAGTCAGTACTTTGACATGCTTTGTTATATACACATAATAAGTAAAATAAGAAATCAACTAACAATTCAACTAGCACATATGTGCTTACATAGCCAACTGTTTACAAACACCTTAAAATGCAGTCTTATAGTCAATATCCTCCTGGCTTATGTGATAGAGGTTGCTATTATCTCTACTTGTAAGTAAAGAAACAGAATCTCAGAGAAGTTAAGTAACTATTCAGGGCCACGCAGGCTGTAAGTGAGCCAGGACTCAAATTTTCTAATTCTAAAGTCAGGGTGCTACTTGTTTATTAGTCAGAGTCTCTGGATCAAGAGAAAGTGTTTCTGAGGAGTCACACTTGAGAAGCCTTATCTGCTTCTGAACCTGGCGTAGATCATGAGATAATGAACTTCAAGCCTGATGCCATAATTACAAATAACATTTTTTACACGACTGATGTGTCCTAGATGCTACAGTTCAATAACATTAACAGAGTCTGAAAATACAAACTCCAAGAACCTGAAGTCTGCAAATAACAGCTCCCGAATGTGCAGAGGAGCACGGAGATGCCAAGCGGCCAGGCTGATGAGAGCAGCGAGCACACCGCTGCCTGCAGGCCTCTGTGTTTGCTCTTTCCTCGGACCATTTTCCAAGCATCCACGCGATCTCATCACCTCCAAGTCTTTGCTCTGTGTTTTCTGGTCTGCCAGCCTCCCCTGGATGGTCCAACAGGACCCACACACAACCTATTCCTTCCCCTGCTCTGCTTTGCTCTATGCTACTTACCACCCTCCAATGCCTGATTATCCTTATGGACTGTTTGTTTACTGTCTGCCTTCCCCTAGTAGGATATAAGCTTCGTGAGGTCAGGCGTTGTCTTCTGTCTTGCTTAATGTGTATCCCCAGTGCCTAGAACAGTTCTCAGGGCATGATAGATTCCTGTAAGTACATGTGGGTGCATGAATAAGCTGAATACGACTTTCCCTAATAATAAGAGAGTCTGGCTTAAAGA
The DNA here is from genome assembly GCA_004024925.1 of Scalopus aquaticus. NCBI lineage: Eukaryota > Metazoa > Chordata > Mammalia > Eulipotyphla > Talpidae > Scalopus > Scalopus aquaticus. The sequence continues at coordinate 127,463 of PVIJ01000830.1, forward strand.
TCGCCACAATCAGAGAGGACTCTGTGCGGACGCCTGCATATTCTCCGGCTCTGGGAATTCTGTTTCCTGTGTCTCCGGTCAGACAGCCTTCCCTTACTGTCTGAATTCTGAAGGAAACTGCTGGGCCTCTTGGACTCCTAAGAAATAGCTATTCACCCCCAATATCCAGAGCCTGAACCCTAGAATTTCAAAGCATTCAGCCTTCCCTGCCTCCTTCCCCATTTTTTGGCTGCTTCTCATGACCTCCCATCTGGATTTGGCCACTACTTCAGCTCATGTCAAACAACAGCTTTGAATACACACAGAAAATACACACAATGAGGCAGTGAGAAGGGAAAAGCTGGAAGCGCCATCAGACTCTGAGCAAAGAGGGCAGGAAAGGAGGGCGCTGAGTGCTCCCCCTCCACGGGCAGTTGGGCCTCCTTGGGGTAAAATACATACTCTTGGAATACCCTCATTTCTACTCATTTCTGCCCTCGTCCCTTTGCTTACATTGTAGACACACACACACAACCTCTTCCTTTTCCTGCTCTGCTTTGCACTATACTGTGTCACACACAGACACACACACTCACACATGCGCATGCACACAAACTAACACTCCTATCTGAAATGCCAACCTCCAGCCCCAGATCAACCCATTTCTCCTGCTGCTTATTCTCACCACGCCCGCTCACATCACTGCTTCTTTGAAGAGCTACAGCATCTATGGTCTATGGTGACATCTATCCACCAAGGTCCCTGCTGAGAGCTCCCTGCTGGGGTATTTGAAGCCATGTTTCGGGAAGGCTATTGACAGAGGGATGAATGAGAGGTAAAGGAACTGTGCTTTCTGAGTCCTCTGGAAAAAATATGTCAGGTAAGAGTGAACTTGCAAGGAATTTTAGGGCGGAAATACCTATGAAAGGAAATGAAGAGGGGCCCAGATAAAGCTGGGAGAAGAGTCAGGCAAGCTTAATGATGCCACCTGGACCTGAGGAAGGACGGGGCATGGAAAGACCGGGTGGAAGCGTCCTGAAGGATGACACCGTCTACGGCCTCAAGCTAATATCAGACACAGGAGTCCAAGTCTCTCAGAACGGCTCTTCCTTACTATTCCTGCCACACTTGCTCTCTGGGCAGGGGGCCTTAGTGACTATGGACTTGGCCGCATGGCAGCCGGTGGTGTTCATGTGCCCTGTGGGTGGAGGTCTGCAAGGACCCTTCTCGTGGCCCCTGCAGTCCACCTGTCACCGGGCAAACCTACTTCTCCACGCGAACATGGGTAGCAGCTCCCCATGGTTCCAGGCTTTCTTCCAGAGGGGAAATCAGAAGAGGGCAGTTAGTGGGCTGAGCTGTTGCATCTATCCTTGCAATTATGAGAAATCACTGCTCATACCATCCCCTTCCTTCTCTACCACCCCTTTTAAATGTTCCTCAACTTCAGTTACGACTCACCAAGAGCTGCCAAGGTGGTGTGACCCAAAATTTCATTTCTAAGATTATGAACCCGTGGTCATCACTCATCTCAGGTCAGGGGGAGTGCAAGCATCCATTCATACTTTTAATAAGGCAGGAGATCCCCAGGAGAGACCCCAGTAGATTACCTGGTATCTCAGTTCAAACTGCTCCAACAAAATACCGCAGACAGGGGGACTTAAACAGCAGAAATGTATTTTCTCAAAATTTCTCTGAAGACTAGAAGTCTAAGATGAAGATGCCAGCAAGGTTGGTGTCTGGTGAGACCTCTCTCTGGGCGTGCAGGTGGCCACCTTCTCACTGTGGGCTCATGTGGACCTTGCCTGGGTCCTCTCTGTCTTTTCATTTCCAAACCAGGCTATTGGCCTTTCACATCGGCCACTTTTCCTTCCATGCAAAGGCAATTATCAAGCTCATTGCTTACAGTTCTAGCCATTGGGAAGATGACCCTACAGTCTTTTAGGGCCACCCCTAAATGTGCAGAAATGTTACCACTACACATTTTTGACTTGTTAATCCATGGACTGAGTTAGCCCACCTGTAAACCAGGCTCCAGGCTTTTCCTGTCCTCTTCCAGTTGGTCACATGGGATTCCCCTACATGTCATAGACACAAGCCAAACAGGCATTGGCCTGACTGTGGTGGGTGATGAGGAGATCTATAGGTTGGTCCTGCCCTCTGGTCCCACCCAGGTTCTACCCAGATGTAATATTCCTACCACAATGGATGCACGCTGCACCTGACTATCCCTCGGCAGGTCCACAGAACTGAGCGCACAACAGATGGTTCCAGATGCATTGTCACTGACATGCCTGGCCAAGCACTTTACCAGGGCCAGTCACACGCCAGAAGCTATATCTCAAAGGTACATAATTCCCCACTACAAACAGCACGATGTTGCTCCAAAATCCCAGGGCATGCAATATGTTCCTCCCACTGGAGTTTGCCTTGTGTCAAGTTCACCTCCACCCAACCCAAGTTCAGTCTTCACTTCCCCAACCAATTGCTCTATGGCCCCTTTCATCTTATTTTTTTTATCTCAAGGCTGCATTGACCTAGATAATGTTGAATTCATTTCCTTGGGCTGTTGTAAGGAAACACAGCAATCTGAGTGGTTTGAACAACAGGAATGTGTTGCCTCACAATCCGCGACTGAGGTGTTGGCAGGACTGGTGCCATCTGAGGTCTTCGCGAGCCATCCATCTCATGTCTCTCTCCTAGCTTCCAGTGGGAAGCTGCCATCTTTGGCATTCATTGACTTGAAGCATCACCCCAATCTCTGCGCTGTGGCTACATATCTTCTCTCTACAGTGTGTCTGTGTCCAAATTTCCCCTTTTGATGTGAACACCAGTCATATTGGATTAAGAGTCACCCGACTCCAGTTTGACCTCATCTTAATTAATTGTATCATAATGCACCTATTTCCAAATAAGATCACTTTCTGAAACATTAAGTGTTAGGACTTCATTATGTGAATTTGGGGGGTCCCCAAGCAATCAACTTGACACTCTCATCACTGAGCCCCTATTTCTGACACTTCCCGCCTCTCAGGAAGACAACTTACCTCCTCCACCAGCCCCTCCCCCACTGTTGTTTGGGTTCGAACCTCTCAGTTGAAATGTGGTCAGCCCGAGGCCTGGGGCAGTCCTCCCACTGGACCTTGCGGCCAGGCCAGGAATTACCCTCACTACCGGACTCACTTCGCAAGATCCTCAAGATTCTGGGACCACAGGGAGCCATGAGGTCTGATGCTTAGCACAGCCACCAAGGAGCGCCTTCCTCCACACACTTGACCTGACACACCACATTTCATCTGAGTCTCATCATAATGAGTATGAAAAGGCACTTTTGAAAGAATCTGTGTCAGTCCCCAGAAACAAAGGGATGTGAAAGAACCCAGATGACTTCCTTTGGAAACCCTCATTTCTACCCTGCCCCAAAACATCATCAACAAGTAGCCCAATGCAATACAGAGAGCACTGAGCTCGGAGCAGGAGGCCTGGGCTCCAGCCCCACCTCTGTACTAAGTAGTCCACAGAGAGGAGAATGTGTTTGCTCAGAGCAGGGTGTGTGAAAATGTCCCTTTTCTCTTAAAGTAGTTGTGAACTGCAGACTCTGATCCATAGTAAATTCAGGATCTTGAGTATTTTCCTAAATATGCTTCTGGCTCTGTCATGCAGAGTAAACCATCTCTTAGTGGCTGTAAAATTTCATGATTTTCCTCACTAGTCTGAAGCTGACCTGGGACCTGACTTGCTCAGGATCTTTGTGCAGTTGCAGAGGGGTTGAGCCTGCCATCGCCAAAGACTTAGCCATGTGGATGTCCACAGCAGCTGGCAGGGGACACTGGAAGCCAACAGGCACTTAGCCAGAACACTGAACAGATGGAACATGTGGCCTTTCTGTGTGCTTCTCCCTTGGGCGTGGGTTCTGAGAAGTACCCATGGGTAAGTGTTCCAGAGAAGAGAAGCGGAAACCACTAGGCTCTCTGACATGGCCTTGGAAGCCCCAGAACACCACTGTCACCACATTCTGGTAACCATGCAACTAAGGACATCCCAGATTCAAGAGACAGGGATTCACTCTACCTCTTGACTGAGAAGTGTTCCGACCATACTGCAGAAGAGCATGTCAGGTGGGGAAATTATTATGTCCAACTTTGGAAAATGCAATCTGCCACAGTATGGAAATCTATGGCATAACACTGTGTGATAGAATACATAGAGATGCATAGAAAGAACATCAATAATACTTATCTCTGGATGATAGAATTTTACATTTTATTTTACTTGTCAAGTACTTCCTATGTACCAGGCACATTTTAAAGCTACTGAACACACACAACCTCATTTAATCCTCAAAAACTCATTTAAGCCACTATTATTACCTTCGCTTTTGAAAGACTGAGACACAAAGAGGTTAAGGAAATTGCCCAAAATCACACAGTTAGTAAGTACTGGAGCTGGGGTTTGAACTCAGTCACGCAGTCTGGTTCCAACGTCTATTTGCTATCATTAAGGTGATTGTTTACTTTTCTTTTTATTGGTCTATAATTTTCAATTTTTGACAATGAACTTGTATTATTGTACAAGTCAGAAAAACGAATGTTCCCTCATTAAATTTAGAGACAAGCATCTATGCAGATGGCACTGAAGGTCACCCGTGTGTTGTTCTGTCACGAACTGGGGTTGCAGACACAGCAGCTCAGTGTAGACTGCAGGGTGGATGAGGACTAAGGAGGAAAAGGTGTGGTGGGTCAGCCGGGCTGGGGGTCAGGCTGCCCGGCTGCTTCTAACCCTGCTGCACCAAGACTGACCTCCGAGAAGTCCGGCTGGTGACATCAGGGGTAGATCTTCCAAATGAAGCCTCTCCAGACCTTTTCAGAGAAACAACAAATGCTCCCATAGCATGTGTCCTAAGTACTGCATGGGATACACTTAAAGTAAAAACATTTCTGGTTTTTATCAGAAACTCATGCTTAGGAGAGCACTGTGTATTTTTGTTTGTTAGCTGCGACCACCCTGCCTGCAGTGAAAATGGTAAGGGGTTCCAGGACCACCAGGACGCCTGCAAAGGGGGGTGAGCAGTCAGGACCCAGGGCAGGACTTGGTGAAGAGCCAGCCCCATGGCTTCCTCACCAAGGGACTCCAGGAGGGGAATTCTGACTGGGACTGATTTGTACTTAGGACTGAAAATGCACAGTAAGTCAGAAGAGTGAGACTCCATCACTTGAGCTGCTTCCCTCTTCGCTGTGTTCTCAGGAACATTTCTATCCTGTCACACCACATGTGAGGCCATTTCCTTTGCTCCCAGTGGTGAAGGGAGGGAGCTGTCCGGCCTCTGGGAAACAGGCGTGGGTGAGGGGAAGGTGGTGAGGCCAACGGGCTGTGGAATGGTGAGAGGCCTTCTTGCTAACCTAGGGAAGAATTTCCCTCCTCTCAAGAATAAAGCCACGAATAGATCACAAACCTAAATGACAGCACGCATTTCACTGGGTACTTCTTACCCAAAGGACCCTTTAAGTTCTCCTTTGAGGTCATTAATTTAACTCTGAAGTCCTGTTATAATACTAGTGCTCTGGGCAGGGAGCCAATTTTTGCCTCAGATTTGAATCTCTGCCCTCCTATTTGCTGACCATATGCCTTGGATATGTAATTTAACCTGTCTGAGCACCAAATTCCCCCAAGGCAAAATAGCAAGCTCTCAGTCAAAATTAGTCTCCCTTCCCCTTTCATCTGCCCAACAATTATTCCTCCAGATCCATGATTCCCCTAGAAACACATGTACCGGGTCCCACTTTCCTGCTCCCCCACACAGTCAACGTGTTTGAAACTTTCCCGTCTGTCCCCCTCTCCTTACCCAGCGCAGGCCCTGTCCCTCATGCCCCTCTCCCAGCGCCCACCTGCCTTGATGAGGAGCACTCACCTTGGCTGCCTGGGAGGTTGGCACGGTGCTGTGGGAAGGGAGTGGCAGACACCTACGTTGGCCCAGGCAGCCAGTGCTGGATCCAGAGCAGAGCCCAGAGGAGGAAAGAGTGTGTCTTGTGAACATGTTTAATATGACAAGCGAGTGAGCAGGAAGCCAGTGGCCACCATTAGCATGTGATGAAGCAGTTCCTGAGTTGAGTATCTACAAAACCTTCAGCTAGGAGAAGGCATAATCTTGCTCTGTGTTTGTGTGTGTGTGTGTGTGTGTGTGTGTGCACGAGAGCGCTATGACATGTTCTTGTCTCAAAAACTCTAAGTATCTTCAGAACCTTCATATGGATTTAGAAATTCCATCGGGCCTAATATCATGGAGTCACTGCTCATTGCCTCCCTAGAAGACCACAGAATATCAGTATTGTTCCAAACATAGCTCCCAGAGACAGCCCCCTGGGAGGGATCAATACATTCCAGATGTTTCTATAGTGTTCCGGTAAGAGCTGTGCCATCCACTACTTTGAGTAGAAATGATCCCCCATTCCCATCACCATCTCATCATCGTTTTGTAAAGAGGCCAGCCCCAGAGAATGCTTTCATTATCTAATCATCTTAGCTTGCATAATTATTTCCCTAAAAATACAATTAGCAGTATACCTCTGGGATTTAAAATATATAGATAGCACCAGCTAATATAAAAATTGTATCACAAATGGGAGAAGAGACTGAAACACACAAGAAATGAGAGTTTAAAATATTTAGGTAAAGGCAAAGGCAGAGGAGGGGAAGTCAACAGACCAGTAGAGGAGAAACGGAAAACACACGGAAAAGAAGAGCAGAGGGAGGAGAAGGCAGAGAGGAGGAGAGGGAGAGCAAACGTTGCAGAAAAAATGGTAAAGCAACGGGAAAGAGCACAGATGCCCTCTGACCCAGCAGCCCGTGCTGTCCGATGCTGTGGGGGCACCACGGAAACCCACTGTGCCAGGATTCCTCAGAGAGTTGCCCAGCCCTGGTTCTCTGCGCGTTCCCAGTTCTGCCCAGGTCCTCACACCAGGGCCACCCTCAGCACCTCACCCCCACATCAGTAACTTGTCTACTGCTGAGGATGCTGCTTCGTATTATCACTCTCGACCCCAGAGACCCGAGCTTCTAGAGCAGCCAGGCCACCCAGGTGTTCTGGCCAGGTGTGTGGGCTCTGCGCCTGTCGCCCTGTGTCCCGGGAGCTTACGGTCAGCGAGTGGGCGCCAGACATCAACTCCCTCCCGCGCCTGTTTCTCGCATCCCTAGAGCTAGTGAGCATGCCATTAAGACCATGATTGGAGGTCGGGAGGCCCTGTAGCAGCGATGAAGTTTCTCACCTCCCACAGGGGGAGTTCTTTGCTCCTGGGGCAAATGTCGGGAGGACCACGCCAAGGCTGCAGAGCCCTGATGCCAGCTATCCTCTCCCCAGCCAGGCCTGGGATGTAGGTGAGGGTGCTGAGGAGAAGCAGTGGCACTGAGACACACAGAACTTCCAACAAATACTAACAAGGTTGACAAATATCATCAGCCAGATTCCCCTGTACCCTCCTTGCCCTTCAGGATGGGAGGGTAATAGCTCCTTTGCTGCTGACCCCAGGTCTCTGCATCACATTTTACACCCACACACTCTTTTGTTCTTAGTCCTTTTCTAAATCAACCTTCTTTCAATGATCCATATTTGAATGTACAGGCTGGCTACTGTGCCCCCTGACACAGGTGTTAATAAATGTTAAGATGAACATCTAGTCATGTGCTTCTTGGCCATCTGTGTCTTCATGAGAAGATATTTATCATCACTATTATTAGGAGAAAGCAAATCCAAACTACAATGAGATAGCACCTAACTCTTATGAGAATGGCTATCATCCAAAAGGCAAGAAACTACAAATGTTGGCAAGGAGTGGAGCAGAGGAGCCCTCTGACTCTTGGGAATGTAAACTGGTGAGGGCTGCATGGAAAACAGCATGCAGGCTCTTCAAAAAATTAAGAATAGAAATACCATATGACCCACCTATCCTAGTTCTAGGCATTTATCCAGAGAACATGAAAAAACTAATTCAAAAAGACACGTGCACCCAGATGCATTTCAACATTTGCACATTTCAACAATTGCAGCATTTCAACAATAGCCAAGGCACAGAGACAACCGAAGTGTCCAAGTCAGAAGGAAAAGACAAAGACAGCATGATTTTGCTCACATGTAGAAGATTAAACAAGGATGAAAGGATTTTTTTAAATGCTGTGATATAGATACATAATACAATACTACTTAGCTATTAAAAAAATGAAATCTTGCCATAGTAAATAGATATAAAGTGGGGAAAAGAGTTCTATGGTCAACTAAGTTGGAAAAGTCAGTTTCCAACTGCTGGATATAGCAAATAATGTACTGAGATGTTGATGTGCTTGTCATTCAATTGCTGCAGGAGACTCTAAAGGACAAGTTGTTTCCCAGTCTTCAACCAAAGTGTTAGCAAACCTTGGTAGGAGTCTGGTCTTCTGAGCCTCACGGGGAGTTAACAGCATTTTATGTTTCAGAGCCAAGATAATGAAAGCTGATCCCAAACTCCTAGATGACAAACCCCAACTGCAATTTAGTTCACAAAGTGAAGACCACTGAGAGGAGACGAAAGAAAGGGGAAGGTCCCCGGGGCCTTGGGTGAGGAGCGAGGGTGGGTAAGGAGGGGGGTTCCTGAGCCCCAACCCCTGCAGTTCCCTGGAGCAGTCAGAACACTGAGGGATCCCAAGTGTGTTGATGCTACAGGAAATGGACATGGTATCAGTGGCTTGAGAACCTGAACTAAAAGCCCCATGCCCGACTTGGAGTGGAAACAGCAGACCATCCACCGTTCAGGGTGCTCTGGGGAGACCATGAGAGATATGGCTAAATTGTCATCCCATGTAACTGCCATTTCTCCAGCGGTCCTGTGAAATTCCAAGAGAAAGAGAAGACAGAATCCTGGTCACCCCTAGAAAGCAGGTGATGACCCCACACCCCACCATGGCCTGGGGTTCTTCTCAGCAGGACTTCCAGTCTGCCATATGCGTTGAATGAGTTAATTCAAAGTGGTTGGAAATTTAGAGACGGACGAATAGTAGACCTTGAATCCTAGGTGCTCTTCCTGTATTTGTCACTTGTTCCTCTCTCGATGCAACCTGAGCGATATATCCTACGAATGTCAGAAACCAAGAAAGAGATGCAAGCCCCTGTGTGTTCTGACACTCTCAGCTGGGACACAGAAGGAAGGGCCGGGAGGTGAGCAGTCCTTACCTGTCCGCCCTCCCTGCCTTGCAGAAGTCTTTCTGTCGCCTTTCCTCCCTCGCACAGGGTCATCTGTCCCTTGAGTCCCCAGACTTACTGTATACACTTGATAGAACCATGTGCTACACCTGTTCATTCAGGTTCAATCACTAGATCAACAGGTCTTGGTGAAATGCCTGCGTGTGCTAAGCAGGCCATATAATTGATCGTATAGTACTTTTTTTGAGAGGTACACAAAATATAAACTAGGACACCTAATAGAATAACCAAGATCTAGAACACTCCGAGCACCAAATGCTGGGGAGGATGTGGCCCAACAGAAACTCTTACTCATAGCCAATGGGGATGCAAAATGGCACAGCTATTATGGAGCACAGCCTCATGGTTTCTTACAAAACTAAGCACACTCTTAGTATATGTTCCAGCAACAGTGCTCCTTGGTATTTACCCAAAGGGATCAAAACTATGTCCACACAAAAACCTGCACACAGATGTTTATAGCAGCTTTAGTCATAACTGTCAAAACTCTGAAACAAGCAAGCTGTCCTTCAGTAGGTGAAAGGATAAATAAATTTGGCAATCCAGATAATGGAATATTGTTTCATACTAAAAAGAAATGCACTGCTAAGCCATCAAAAGACACGAAGAAATCTTAAATGCATATTATTAAGTGAAAGAAGCTAATCTGAAAAGGCTACAAATCACATGATTCCAATTATCTGACATTCAGGAAAAGACAAAATTATGGATATAATAATAAAATCAAAAATCAGTGGTTGCCTGAGGTGGAAGAAGATGTACACACAATAAGCAGAGCAGAGGATTTTTAAGGAGGTAAAAATACCGTGTAGATATTATGATGATAGATATATGCCATTATACATCTGAACAAACCCATTGAGCGTACAACACCAAGAGTGAATCCTAAGGTAAACCATGGATTTTGGATGATTATGGTGTGTCTACGTAGGTGCATCTTTGATTAAGAAAAACTCTGGCGAGAGATATTGATAATTGGGGAGGCTATGCAAGTGGAGAAATATAGGAAATCTCTGTATGTTTCTCTCATTTTATTGTAAACCTAAAACTGCTGCAAAACAAACTCTTAATAAAAAATGTCCACTAGGTTTTCTGCTTAAAAATGTCAACTTAAACACGGGTGAAGCCCTCTGAAGTGATTAATTGGATGATATACGCCAGCAGGGATGCCAAGAATGGGAGAAAGATCAGTGAAGGTAAGAGACTTAAAGTCCTTTTTTGAAGATGGAGAGGGACAGCTGCTGCTCCCTGGACGCAGCGGAGCTGAGAAGGCTGCGCCTTGCAGGCCTGCTGAGGGCCAGTGAGGCACGAGTGTGAAGCCTCAGCAGTCGTGGCAATGGAGGCACCAGGGACCTCAGAGACAGTGGGGGAGGGATAGCTGAGCAAAGTGAGGTTGACTGGTTGAAGGCATATGTGGAACAGTCAGGGCCTTCTCCCCAGCCCGGAACAGCCACAGACGGCAGAGGAGCCGTCGGTCCTCCTATTATATTAACCAGGAACAAGTGCAAGAACACCCAGCAAGACAGAAGGCAGCAGTGAGTATTCCCATTAAAGACTCAAGTAAATGAATTTCTGCATCTTGAATATTGAGAACACCTGTCTCTAGATCCCAGGTCCACGAATGACAACAGGTAGAGACAGAGATGGAAATGGAAATGAACAGAGAGAAGATGCAGATCACATAAAGAGTGAATTTTCTGAAGAAATTGAATTATCTTATCTCTCACCAAAAAAAAATAAAATAATGACCTGTATCTTGCTTGATACGTAATCACTTTATTTTTAGGGCCTTTTAAATAAATGACAACTAATAAATATGAAAACAGCAACCAAAACGAAGAGGAAAGAAAAGAACCTAGAGGGACGATACTGAAAGCAGAATAAAATTTTCAAAAAAGTTATTAATATCCTTTCATTAATATGATAAAATATTGTACCCATGGAACAAAAATTGGATGTAATATAAAAAAGAACAGAAAGCATTCTTGGAAGATAAAAATATGATAGCTAAGATTTAAAGTGCAATAGAATCACTGAAAGACAAAGCCAAAGAGGTTTCCTAAACTGAGGGAAATAAAAGACAAAGACAAAAAGTAGGAAATAAACTTGGACGATAATCCAAGAAGCTCAACAATTATATCATGGACATTCCAGATAAAAAGAACAGCTAAGAACAGAAGGAAATAATCCAATATATGCTACAAAAACATTTCCCAAGAACTGAAATGAGTCCCCTGATTAAAATGATTCTCTGATTGTCCCCAAAATAAGTGAATAAAAACTTCACATTTAGGCTCCTCATCAAGAATTTTGGAACAGTGGTGAAGATAATCTCTTAAATGCTTCCAGAGAGGAAAAATGCCACATCAAAAGCATGAAATATGAATGACAATTGACTTCTCTATAACCACCTGGGAAGTTAGATACAAAATTCTGAGGGAAATTAATTTTCAACCTAGAATTAAATTCCCAACTGAACTACGATTCAAGTATGAAGATAGAATAAAGATATTTTTAGGCTTTCAAGGCACATGGGCTTCTCAGGAAGCTACTAGATATGTAGTAGAAGATATGAGAAAGAGACAAAAAGGGAAGAAATGGATTCCAGGAAGCAGGGCTCCAGACGGGAGCTGGAGGGTAAATCCTGGGATGCTAGAGGAGGCCAGTCCCAGATGGCCGCTTGGCAGTGAGTTCTAGAGAGTGGCTGGTCCAAACGAGAACAGGAATATTGCTGACTCCCAGGAAGGGTAGTCTTCTAAAAAGTCATATTTTTCTAAAACCTAATATGAGCACACAAGAAAGGAAATGCAACTCCAGCACACTAGTTGGCCACACTGGCTGGTACAGCCATTATATTGGTTGAGGTCACATGCAGAACAGCAGACTGCAGGGTCTTCTCCCAACCCTGAAGAGCCACAGGCCTCTCCAGCATGCCCCAGAGGCAAAGCAGACACTGGTCTTCCTGTTATATTAAGCTGGAAAATCTACAGATGCTCAAAATTCATGGATCATCACCCCATAAATACTGAATATTGACTTAAACAAATTTTATGATATCACTGGATTGTTAGGATGGCAGAAGTGCTGTTAAAAGAGCTGGAATGTCATTTCCCACAATAGGAATGTGCATTTTAAATCTCCAAAAGTAAGCCAAAATAGGAATTCCCCTACAAAATACATCTGACTCCAGAACCCCTTTGTGGCCAGGCACCCTACGTGGTAGGTGTTCCATGTACTATCAATGAAGGATTTTCTCCATGACCTCTGACCCCTCAACCCAGGAGCTTGCATTGTGGTCAGGGGACCCCACTCAAATGCTATTAATGTATCAGTGCATAGGTGAAGCTTACAGGAGTCCTAAACCACCACATTGGGGAAGGGAATTTTCATGAAGGAAGAGGGGGACACTGACAGCTTTTACAAATCAGAAAAGTTTCCTAGAGGCTCCTCAACATGCCTCTTACCAGACTGACCACATTTGTCCAGACTTGGGGTTCCTGAGATGCAGTCTTCCTTTCCCTTGACTTGGACATCACCCTCATATTTTCAAAGGCCATTGGTGCCTCTCCAGCACCCTGGCCCCCAGGTTCTTGGACAGAACACAACTTACTCACCTGAAAACCCCAACATCCCTCTTTCAGACCATAAGCTTCATTCGCCCGGCGTTCCTGCTCTCATCACCACTTCACCTGCTTTCCGCCTCAGAACACCTGGGTCTCGGCACGTGTCTCCCCTCAGCAGCCTTCCCGTAGCTTCTTGTTTCTTTCACACACACACTGGACTCAGGTCAAGAGCTTCCAATCTCCCTATATCAGACTCCATCATCTTCTCATACTCTCACTCCTTTGCCTCACAAACTCCCTCACTACAACTGCATCTGGCATCTGGGCCATGCTAGAAAAATTGAATCATCCCAGGAACTGGATGCCAGGTGCTATTTTCCACACTCAGGTGGTTCCAAAGCACACGGATGAGCCCCCCCTTTTTTTTGTCTTGCTCTCCATCTGCAGTCTGCCCTCCTCTTGAACCTGTAAACTCCTCTCTTCTTTTCCCCTCACCTCCTACTTCATAGTGGAAGAGATGGTTATCTTCACGTTTATTCAATTCCTCAGCCTCTTCCATTGCTTTCTCATCTCAGTCTGTGGCACTTTTTCTTCCCTCAAATAGCTCTTTCTCCTCAAACCCTAAAAATCTGTGTCACTTGTCATTATTACCTTATCTTTCTCCTTCTCTTATGTACTTCTTGGGATAAAAAGTCTACACTCAGCATCCCCACTTCCTTATCTGTTATTCACTCTTTAATGCAAACATTCTGTAATGTTTCTGGTCCCACCATGCCAGAGAAGTTATTCTTGCCAAAGAAGTCTTCCAACTGCCAAGTCAGATACTTCTTAACTCTTACATAACTTTATTCTTAGTGTGTTTGATGAAAAATATGACCATACTCTTCCCTGCTTCTTCTTCCTCCTTGAGACTTCATCCACTCACCCAGAAGGCATCCACTGAGCACATGCTGGGTACTGGGTAGGGTACAGGAGCTAAGTTTGGTGCCAGAAGACCATCATGGAGTCCAGGTATTCTGGAAAGAGCCCCTGGCACTATGCAGGAAGTTCAGGTTTCAGTGGAACTTCAAAAGAAGACACAAAAAGAAAAAACTGACATCTGTACTGAAGAGCTTCAGGGGGGCTGACAGATGACGGAGCACTTCCCAGAAAGACAATGGGTGCTGTGCAGTTCCGGCAGTGTCACTGAGGAAGTGAAAGGAGGAGGCCTGCTGGGGACTAGGCCCCTGTCCCCTGTAAGTTGTGTGGTGTGGCTGTAGAATAAGCATGGGGGTCTTCTCATCCCTAGGTCCTCTTCCTCCACCAGCCCCCTAAATCGCTGTCTCCAAGTCTGCTCCCTTGTCTTTCCCCCAGAATCCTCTTCCTGAATGGTTTCAGGTACACCCCATGCAGATGTGTACCAGGTAACACTTCATTCTCCTCCTGCACACGCTGTTGTGGCAGGAGGCACTGTCCTCCCCCAGTGGCCAAAGATGGAGGCCTGGGGGTTGTTCTCAACTCTGACCTGTCCTTATTCCTACCAGCAATACCCAGCCCCTCTCGATTCCATCCCTGGGTCCCCCTTACATTCACCCCATGGCCCAGCCACAACCAGGCTCTCAGCTTCTCTGACTAGGGCTTCCTGACGAGCCTCCCTGCCTCAAATCTACCACCCTCTCAGACTAGCTCAGCAATTGCCTTCAACCAGAGGGCCCCCTTCACTTTAAAACTTCAGGGCTTCCATTGCAAAGGAATCTAGAAAACTCAACCATGTTGTATTGTTATTTTTTTTATTATAGAAGTGTATTTCTCATATATACTAACATTATTTCATTATTTCAAAACAAGCAATATTCATTACTTCAAAAACAAGCAATGTAGGTAAATATAAAGAACAAAACAAGTCATTCAAACTCCACCTCCACCTAGAAATAACCAATGGTAACATTTTAATATCGTTATAGACATACCTGCCCGTGCTTGCTAACATGCGCATCTCTGGCACAAAGCCATCTGTTCCCCCAGGGCTCTGGTTGTACACACCTGACCCGCAGGGTGTCGACAGCAGTGTCACCCTCTCAGGGACACAAGAGCCCACTCATCTGCATGGGCCTCCCCGCTTCACTGATCATCAGCTTTTAGCTCCAAACCCAGGACTCACCCAGTCCCCCAGCTCGACCCCTGTCACCCACCTTCAGCACCTGATCCCTCTGTTCTGCTCCGGGGTGGAGATTTGCCAGGTGAGAATCCAGCAGCCCTTCTAATTACAGAGGAATTGACAGGGTGAGGTGGAGAAATGTGTATTTTTAGCTTTAGTGAAGAGAAAGGATATCAAGAGAGAACATTTTCTGCCGGAACTTGCCTCAGCTCCTGCTCCTGAACTCAGCAGGTTCCCAGATCTTGAACTTGAGAAGTTTTAGAATGAGAGAGAACAAGCAAGAAAAAACTATGGGAAAGGTTGGTGGGAGGGGAGCAAAATGGTTAACATTGCTGTCAGAATGTTTGTTTGGGAGAGGTTTGCAAAACAGTGAAATGTGTTTACTGTTCAACGTTGGGAAGCTAACAAGAAATAGATACAGAGGCAGCGTGATGTTAACTGCCTTTGACGCCGGTGATGGCCCTTTGGTTGGAACAAATTCACCCAGTGCCGAAATAGATTATTTCATATGTCTGTTGTCTTGAGAACCACCCTTTGCAAATATTCTAATGCCCGAGTTGGCTCGTCTGTCCACTTATTGATCTATTTGAAGGCAGATTGTGTGGAGAAAACATCCAGCAGAGAGGACCCTGCAGGAAGAATGCAGGGGCTGCGGGCAGAGGAGAAGGCGACCGGTGGAAATTGCTCTGGGCTCCAGGCCCTTGTAGGGGCTGCGGGGCATGGCCCCCTATGATGGTTCTGGGCGGTGACTCATCCCACCTGCCATTGTTACTCACTTCATCTTCACAACCCCACAGGGAGCGAGGAATCATAGCCACACTTTACAAATGAAGAACAGAGGCCTGCAGACACAGGGAGCTGTGCAGTGGTCAGGCTGGGACTGGACCGGAGAGTCTGTGTGGCCCCCCACTCCTGGCCCTTTCACTGCGGCCTGCTTCTTTGGAAAGCAAAGCCTCTTCCCTCTGGCAACCTGAGCCAAGGTCACACCCAACTCTCCTCTGCAGACTCACTCTGTCTGGGGTCCAGTTTTCAAAAAGGCACATGGTTCAAATTCAGGAATACAGGGATTAGGCTATTGCTGCATCCTGCGATTAGAACAATAGTAATCATTTACATTTTCCTACTAGTTGATCTTTTTCCAAGAGTTTCAAATATATTTTTGAAAACAGGTAGCCATAGTAAACAGTTCAGGGAAGCCAATTCCTGCTGACTGGGTCTAACTGCCTGGACTGAGCTTCAAGTTGAGATGGGTTCTGAGGTCAAGGTCAGATTCAGTGGGAGAGTCCAGGAATTAATGCATAGTATCATCTCTGCACACAGTACGGTCACATCATAAGTGCATTGAATTCACCCTAATGCAATCACGAGCTCTAGTAAAACGGAGAGAGTTATTTTTGAAATATAGGTGACCCCTCCCATCCACATACTCAGTGAGTACACAACCCAGATGATGGGCTCTCAGCCCCCTCCCCACTCCGGTCCCCAGTCATCTCCTCTCTCTACACTAAATGGGGTTCTGGCTGCTGGCATTTGAAAGAATTAGCAAGTATTTTCACAAAACACATCTCCAAATGCAAGCTACGTATTTCACCCACACTATCCTTCCTAAACCATGTGTGTAGGCTTGAGGGCTCCAACAGGCAGGCACCTTCTCAAGAGATTTTCAAGGCTGGCTTTGTTTCAGTACAATCCCATAAGGTGCCCACCACTCACAGCCATGTAAATCTGTAGTACTTGCTGCCCTGATAGGGTACACAGAAACTGGATTTTACACCTGCCAGTTCTACCATTTACTACTTTACCCTTAACTGCAATTTTCTAGACTTCCCTGCAGGCCTCATCGGAGATAGAAATCAGTACCGTGGGCAATTCCCCAGAGCCAAGTGCTGGGAAAACTTTTGAGATTTTAAATTTATCCTTCCATTCTACCTCCTACTAGCTGAGGCAACTTGGACAAGTCAGTGATCTTTCCACATCTGTTTTCTTACCTTTAAAATAGCTCAAATAATCCATTACAGGGTGATTTCAAAGAACAAACCCAATAAGAGAAAGAGAGAAGATATTTCGAATTTTAAAAAGCACTTTAAATTGAATTTTGGTTTTACTTCTCAGTCGTTTTTTGTTTTAGCTGCTGTTGTTATGTGTCAGAAGGCCCACCTGATCTTGTCATTGCTCTCCCTAAAATCCTCCAGCTGTGGACTGTGTGTCCTCCCAAACCCATCTGTTGAAGCTCTAATACTCAGTGTGAGCTACAAGGTGAGGAGTTTGGAGGCAACTAGGTTTGGATGAGGATGGCGGCCCCATGGAGGGGTCAGTGTCCCGGCAAGAAGAGAAGAGGTGAGGAGCGCTCTCTGCATGTCCACACCAAGGAAGAGGCATGCGCAGGTGCAGAGAGAGGGTCCTCGCCAAGAACCCAACGATGCTGGCACCCTGACCTTGGAATTTCAGCCTTTGGAAACATGAGAAATGTGCATTTGTTGCTTAAGGCTCCCAGTTCCCGGCAACCCAACAGAGTAAGGCCTCGTCATCGACTGCCCATGCCCACAGGGCAGAGACCACACACCCGCCTGGCAGCCAAGCCCTCACGAGCTGGCCTTGGTCTGTGTTTCTGGACTCGCATTCCGACGCCACCTCCACCCACACCCACACCCACCACTGCATACCCTGCACCCTACATCTGCACTCCCAGAACACATCCCTGACTTCGGTTTCCCAAACACACTAAGCTCCAGACACATGTTCCACTGAGCATGCTGTTCCCGCTGATTAGGAACTTCAAGAATCAACTCAAATATCATTTCTCTGGGAGAGTGACTCTGTTCTCTGTTCTTGGCCCTGTTTCTATTGTCATGCTTATTGCATCGCTTTAATCCTGGGTGTTAAATACCTTTTACCCCCCATTGACCGTGGTGGATACTGACTTAGTCCTTCAAGTAGAGTAACACTTAGTCTAGAGTTCAGTAAATTGATGGCTCAATGAAATTTCCAATGTTGACTTATGTGTCTATAACTGTGTCCAGATAGTTTTGAAAGTAAGGAAGACTATTTGACAGGGAGGTACCTATCACATTACCACGAAATGCAGATAGTTTAACTATGTTGAGGCAGTAAAATTTCTAAAGTTCTCTTTTTTGCCACCCATGCAATTTGACTGCTGAGTTTCCTCCATTTCCCGACTGAGGAAGAGCAGATCTGAAAAAAAAAAAGCCACCAAAGCACCTCTTTAAAAAGAGAATTAAACACAAAAATAGAGAAATAAATTAAGTTTGGAGTAACAAATACTTTTGAGTTTTATGCTTTTAAAAACCAGCTATTGGACTTCCAGTTAATATGGTATCCAATGCAGGCTTTTTTTTATATTCCCTAAATTAAGTATCCCACAAAGATACTAAAAAAATAAAACCATAGAGTAAAGGAAACTAAAAGAATTTTATACAAAATAGATAAAACTTTATTAGGGAAAAAAAAAAAAAACCATAGCCAAGCTTTGCATCCTGACACATCCAGGCTCTGCGCCACAGCAAACAAAAACTCCTTTGACTTTAGTGAGGCATTCCAGCCCATGCTCTCACGCAAGCACTCAGAGACTGGGCCTGCTGAGCATAAATCTGAGGAACCATCTTATTGCTGATCTGGGATTTGACCAGAAAACTGCAGCCTAATCTCTCACTCACTCCCAGCACCCACATCTATAAGCCCTACATCTTTCAACATCTCTTCAGCAAAAACTCTTACAAAGCATGAGTCAGAAGTGTATCGCAGATCAGAAAGACAATTTTTCATGTATCCCATCCATTCACTTTCTGAGAGAACAACACAGTAACAGCAGGATAATAATGGGAATATCTAAGACAAATCAAGTTAAATTACTAGAATTTGGTACTTGTACTAGAGGTTGAGTACACAAACTCAGCCAGCAACTTTAGGTTTCAAAAAGAGAGGATTTGAGATTTTGTCTCAAGTTAGACAAAGAGCTGGGAAACCTCAAACCAAAGAAGAACAAAAATTTTAACATGTTTGAAGATGAACAAAGGAAAAGAATTCAACAAAAGAAAATTGCTGAGCAAAAGAAGTGGAATGGCATCTAAGGTTCATAGGAAGGACATGCCTCTGAAAAAAATGATGACTTCCAGGCATCAGAAGAAAATTTCTAAAAATGTGTATCCTCATTATCTTAATAAACAGATTTTTAAAAAGATTTTTAAAACAATGAAATAGAAAGTAAATGGATAAAATATAAAAATCATTATTCATCTGGATGGATTATGAAAATATCTTAAAGCATTTTTGAGCTCAAGAAAAGGAAATCCACAAGGAAATGAGAGCTTGAGAGAGACTAGCCTGAGATAAGGAGCACTGAAGAAAATAAAACCAGGATTGCTTTGTCATTAAATCGTATTTGCAGTAAAAGCAAGAGACTAAACATATGCCCCTATACTGACTGGTGAAAATAAACCTGTCGATATTCTATCTATTAAAATGAGGTCCTTCAAGAGGCTGAAGTAGCCCTAAGTCAATGATTCTCCTTGTTTCCCAGTAGAAGTAAACACAAATCCTCTCTGAAATCCTTGCTGAGCTTTTTAGTATCCCCATACGTTAAGTTCACAACAAAAAATTTATTCAAGCCCATGAAAAAACAATGATGACTGAAGACCAACAGAAATAAAATACAACACATTACAAGACTACTCGAGGAAAATTAGAAAACTCTGATAAAATAAATCAAAGGAGGAACTACATTGAGAAATATTCCAAGTTCATGGATATTCAGACAATACTGTGAAAGTATAAATTCCTCCCAAATTCATCAACAGGTTCAAAACAATTCAAATCAATATCCCAAGTTGTTTTGTGGATATTGATGAATTAATTATTACATTTATATGGAAAAGCAGAGAGCCAAAACAATATGGAAGAATCAAGTCAGAGGATTGACACTACTTGAGCTCAAGATTTAATATAACACTACAGTAACCAAGAAATGTGGTATTAGTGAAAGAATAGACAAATATATCAATAAAATAGAGTCTAAAAATAGACTCATACAACTATAGTCAACTAATCCTCAACAAAGGAGCAAAATAATATAATAGAGAAACAATGAAAGTGTTGCTACAATAACTGAATATCCTCAGGCAAACAAAAAAAAATGAATTAAAACACAGTCTTTACACCTTTCATAAAAATTAACTCAAAGTGGATTATAAACATAAATGTAAAATGCAAAACTATAAAATCCCTAGAAGATAACACAGGAGAAAACCTAGATGACCTTGGCATGGTGACACCTTTTAAAACACACCACCAAAGACATGATTCACAAAAGAAAGAATTGATGTGCTAGACTTTATTAATTTTTTTAATTGTGTTATGTAAAAAAAAAAAAAACTACCAAGAAAATGAGAAGACAAGTCACAGACTAGGAGAAAATATTTTCAAAAGACATATCTGAATAAAGGACTATTATCCAAATAAACAAAGACCTCTTAAAATTCAATAATAAAAAAACAACTTGATTTAAAAATGAACCAAAAAGATCTCAACAGATAGCTCACCAAAGAAGATACACAGATGACAAAAAAACATATGAAAAGATGCTCAAAATCAGAAGTCACTGGGCAGTTGTGACTTAGATCAATAACAAGATATTACTATCCACCTACTAGAGGGAATAAAATTCAAAACATAGACCACAATATGTGCTGGGAGGACACGGAGCCACAGAAAGTATCACTCATTGTTGGCTGAAATACAAAATGTTATAGTCACCTTGGAAGAGAGCCTGTCAGTTTATTATAAAAACTAGACATACCTTTACTATACAATCCAGCAAGTACAAACCCTGATATTTATCCAAATTAATTAAAGGTATATGTCCATACAAAAATTTACAGCTTTACTCAGAACAGCCAAACTATGATACTATGGATAAACTATGGTATGGCCAGACAACAGGATATTATTTGGTGCTAAATAGAAATAAGCTATTAAGACATGAAAAGAAATGGAGAAGTCTTAAGTGTATGTTGTTAAGTGAAAGATGTCAAACTAAAAAGGTTATATACTATATGGTGCCAACTATATGACATTCTAGAAAAGGTACAACTATAGAGACATCGAAAAGATCAGTGGTTTCCAGAAGTTGGGGAGATGAAAGGATGAATAGGTAGAATACAGAGGATTTTTAGAGCAGAGAAATTGCTCTAAATTATATAACAATAAATCTATTTATTATACATCTGTCAAAACCTAAGGAATGTACAACTCCAAGAATGGAATCCTAATGTAAACTATGGACTTTGGGTGACAATTATGTGCCAACTTAGGTTTATCGATTTAAACAAATGTACCACTCACGTGTGTGTAATGACAGGGGAGATAGGTTATGTTTTCAGAGATGGGGGGGAAGTATGTGAGAAATCTGTATTTTCCCCTCCATTTCACTGTGAATGCTCTAAAAAACACTCTGCTCTAAAAACTAAAATCTACTTTTAAGTGTGTACTTGCATGTTATTTATAGGCCCCACCCAGAAGTCGTGTTTACCAGACTTTGCCTGAAAATTCTAGACTCTTCAAATACAACGGACTATCACGGAGCAGGTAGCATGAATAAATTACAGACTCACACAAGAAAATGAAATGAATCTTAGCTTTGACTATTGTAAAAATAAAGCAAATCACATTATATGAAACTATTTTATGTAAAATTATTCAATAATATGCTTTAAGATACATATTTGCAGAAAACTCTTAAAAATAAGGCAATGACAAATACAAATTAATGATGGTGGTTCGCTAGGAGGGTGAGGCAAGCAGAGTAGTCTATTTAATGCTATTTTTAATATTCCAGTTCTGAAACAGGCTGGTAGAGTCAGTCAGGAGTTCCCATTTTATTGTCATAATTTATAACTTACATGGCTCATATGCTACTATATAGTGATTTATACGCTACATAAGAATTTAAAACAAGAGAAATTATACGAAATTTTCAAATAAAATATCAAAATTAAATGAAGACAGAAAGCAATAAAGAGCAGTTCTGACTCTGCTCAACTAAACTGCTAAGCAGAAACAGCATGACAAAATACACATTTCAGAAGCCTTTTCTAATAAAGGGAAAAGCAAAAAAACAAATACAAAAAGCGAACATATTATGAATATGAAAGACAGTGAATGGAAATAAATATAACTACTGTTCCTGAAAAGGAAAAAACAGTATGTGGAACAGCAATAACCAAAGACAAAACCAAAAAAAAAAAAAAATTTTATATTAAGAACAGCTAGGTTTGCCAGACCAAAAGGAATCACTTATAATGAGATTAAAAATGATAAATGCCTTCATGAAAATGTTTAATTTCAAAAATAAAACAAAGAATGACACAAAAATCGAGTCAAGGAAACCAAAATAGCTCTCTCCTTTAAAAAGGTAGTCACTAGGGCCTCCCTGGCGGTTAAGTGCTGCGCTGTGGAGCTGTCGAGTTCCACGCCCCCGCAGGGGAGATTCCCACATGGGGTGGCAGACCTCTCCTGCCTCGCCCACTGCTCCTCTCACCAGTGTGTTTTTGTCCATCTTCCTGTTCTGCTTCCCACTCTGTCTCCAGTGAACCCTCTCGCCACCCCACGCCTCTAGCCTATACCCTAGCTTGCACGCATAAATAAATAAATCTTTAAAAAAAAAAAGATTTTAATAAAAAAAAAGGTAGTCACTAACCTTGAGTTTACCACCTAAATTTACATGCTAAAAACAACAGAATGAGAGTGATGAAGTTTTGAGAGAAAGGGGTTACTGCGAGAGAAATTTGTGCTGTTTGATTTGTTGCACAATGGCAACAGAAAATATTATTAATTAGCTGAAGGCACAAAAAGTTTACTACTCACAAAATCTTTTTGAAGGGAATAAAAATAGTTGAAGACAAAACACCTGACTAAAAGAAATGAATAAAAATAACTAATTCAAATAATGAAGTAGTCATGGTATAAAAAAACTGGCAAATACTGAAGCATTAAGATAAAAATTCAAAAGAAACCATCTGTTCTCAATGAAGTTACAAAACCAAAAGAAAGTTAAAAATAATTATCAAAAGAGAACACACACTGTAAAATAATAATAAATGCAAAATAACTAATTCTAACAATACAGATTAAACTGAAACATACTGTAGGTACAAGAATAATTGGTGGAAGTAAAATACATTAATTTCTCAGTAACATGTAAGAAGGCATTAGATATTATTTACTATTGATAAGATTAGATATTTAGATAACATTAAATAATTGATACTTGACTGACAATAATAATAAAAGTTAGGAAACAAGTATATTCTTTTAATTTATGTCATCACTAAAGAGGAAAATAAAAGAGGGCTAATTCATTTATCACAAATATATAACAAAGGGCATATTTTTATTAAAATGGCCCATAGGAACAAAAGACGGAGGTGGAACAAAACTTTTCTCTGTTTACAAGAAATGACAAAAGGATAAACTTACGTATTGAAATTAGGACACTTAGATTGACTTTTCAGAAGACTCCGCCCACCCTTACCCAGCGTCCCCCAGGCCTTCCAGCATCCCCTGGCCCAAGCCAGAGAGGGCACACTTTTGGTGAAAGCACATCTTGCTCAAGGACGAGTCCCCTGGTGGCCTGTGACTGGTTTCAGCATGGGAAGAATTGCTCACCTAGCCCCTGTGCAATTTCTGAACTCCCAGGGTTGGCCACGCCTGGTCTGGAGGATTGGGAGAAGTGCCCACCTACCCCTCACATGCAGTTTCACCCCTGGGTATTTACCTGAAGAATGCCAAAACACTACTTCAAAGGGATGCGTGCACTCCCATGTTCATTACAGCACTGCTTACAATAGCCCAGCTCTGGACAACCCAAGTACCCAAAGACAGACATGTGGGTTAAGAAGATGTGGTACATATACACAACAAAATGCTACTCAGCTATAAAAAAGATAAACCCCTGGTTTTTGCAGCAATATGACTGCAACTTGAGTGGATGATGCTAAAGGAAGTCAGGAGAAAGACAAGTATCAGATGAATATAGAGAAACAAAACAAAGGGTCAGATAAAACCAAACCAGTAACAACCCCTAGATATATATCTGTAGAATTAAGGTCACGGCGGCAGAGGGGGGTGGAGAGCAAATTGTAGAAGGGACCCGCTGGACTAGGGTGGAGGCCTATAGGTGCCTTGGTGGTGGGTGTGGTGTGGTGACACATCTGAGGAGGTGTGATCCTGTGCCTCCATATCACGTACAGTGTTGTAAACCAATATTACCTCAATAAAACTGAAAAAAAAATTAACCGGAAATCTTGAACTGCTCTCCCAATTAACTATGGAGCAAAAGAAGAAATGAGACAGTCCTGGTCCCAAGACTGCCTGCCTGATGTACGCAGGTGCCTCTTTTTTTTTTTTCTTTCTCCTTTCCCTAATAAAGCTGTCCTTTAAAAATGTAAATAATAATAATAATAATAAAGAGGAAATTAAAGATATACTTTGAAAAATCTTTATAGCAGGAGAGACAGACCATATTTCCCAATAACTAGATATGCTTTATACAAAGTAAATTTATATACCAAATTTGATCTACAAATTTTGATGTCATCCCAGTGATTCTTTTTACTTTGGAAAAATAAGTCTATTATTTACACATAGAGGTAGGTTGATGGGCTTTATTTTTGTAAAAAAATAAATAAAAGATTTTGAAAAATAAGAATAAAGGAGCAGGGACCAGCAATATAAATTGTTAAAATAACTGATAACGAAAGCATCTGCAGAAAGCACTGATACAAAAAACATTGTTTAAAGGTGTAAGTATATATAAAGTTTCAGTATATTTACATAATGATTCAAATCAATGGGGAATGAGTATTATTATTAAATGGTGTTGATCAAGAGGAAAAAATTAAAACCTATACCCCCTCAAAATATAATATCCAGGTGACAAAAGGCTGCAATTTAAAATAATAAGATACCACTTTATAGTTAGGAAAGGCTGCCTGGGGCACAATTTGAACATACATATCACAACTTTAGAAACATTTGTCATCTTTTATCCAGTAATTCAATTTTATTGAAAATTTGCACAATGGAAAATAACTAAAATGTGTATAAAATTAAACTAATACACATGTTTACTACAGCATTAATAATATTTGAAAAACTTAAGACAGCTTCAATATCCAATAATAAAGGAGCTATTCAATTGAGTACTATGCATGCAATCATTGATAATTTTATATTTAATAATCTGAGAAAATGTTTATGATCTGGAGAAAACTATGTTGCATTGTTGCTTTTTTGTAGATCCTCTAGGATTTTCTACATAGACAATTATACTATATAAGAAAAAAGTATAGTTTTACATTGTCCTTTAAAATCTGAATTTTTATTTCTCACCTATTGCACTGATTAGGCCTTCCCTACACTGTTGAATGGAACTATTGAAAGTGAACAGCCTTAAATTGTGCCTAATCTGACAAAGAAAACAGACTTTCACCACTAAATATATCTTTGCAAAATTGGGAATTTTGTAAATACTCTTTGTTGTGTTAAATTTCTACTTTGTTGTATCGCTTCTCGGCCTTTTGGCTAAGATCAAGTGTAGTATCTGTTCTTATCAGTTTAATATCTGATACGTCCTCTATCTGAGGACAATATATTAAATGGATTTTTGGAACAGGGAGTTGGAATAGGAGCTTGCTCTGGAAAAAAAATTCTACTTTGTAGAAAGCTTTTATTAGAAATACTATTGGGTTTTGTCATGTTATTTCTTCGTGTATTGAGATGATCATATGGCTTTGCCTCTTATGGTTTGTTAATACTGTGAATTACATTGATCAACTTTTAATGTAAAGCCATATGTTCCTGGAATAAATCCCACTAAGCCATCATATATTCCTTTTATAAATTGTTGGCTTTGATTCCTAAAATGTGGAATTATTTTCATCTGTGTTCACTGAAGATATTGAGCTGTAGTTTTGTAACACTTTGGTTTGGTTTTGGTATCAGAATAATGTCAGCACAATAGAAGGAAGAAGGGAATATTCTCTCTCCTTCAATTGTCTAAAAGACTGAGATAGCAATTTCTTTGAACATGTAGTAGAATTCACCAGTGAAGCCACCCAGCCTTTCTGGATGGGAAAGTTTATAATTACATTTCTATTTCTTCCATAGATAAAAAGTTTCTCACATTATCTGTTTCTTCTTGAGTAAGCACTGGTAGTTTCTCACCTAACTAAAGTGTTTAATTTATTGACAAAGTTGATTAGAATAACCCTTCCTGATCCTTTTAATAACTGCAGAACCTGTAGTGATGCCTCTACCCTCATTCTTTATATCAGTAATCTATACCTTCTTTCAAGAAAAGCAAATGGCCAACAGACACATGAAAAAATGCTCAACATCACTTATAATCAAGAAATGCAAATCAAAACCACTATGAGATACCACCTCACACCTGAGAGGATGGCACACATTAAAAATACAGGCAACAACAAATGCTGGAAAGGATGTGGAGAAAAAGGAACTCTTCTACACTGTTGGTGGGAATGTGAACTGGTCCAACCACTATGGAAAGCTGTATGGCGATTCCTCAAACTCCTAAACATGGAGCTCCCATACGACCAGCAATCCCACTTTTGGGAATTTACCCAAAGGACACAAAAACACTAATCGGAAAGGATACATGCACCCGTATGTTCATTGCGGCACTATTCACAATAACAAAGGTATGGAAGCAACCCAGATGTCCAAAAATAGATGATTGGATCCAGAAGATGTGGTACATATACACAATGGAATACTATTCAGCATGGAAAGAAGATAAACACATGCAATTTGCAGCGACATGGATGGAATTAGAGGGAATCATACTCAGTGAAATAAGTCAGAAAGAAAAAGAAAAATATCGAATGGTTTCACTTATAACAGGACTATAGGGAAACCAAATAGGGGAGAGACACTCAGCGGGGGCGGGGGGAGGCGAAAGGGGGCCTGGGGGAGGGGAAGATAAGGGCACAAAATGGAATAGAAAAGAATACAAGGGACCATGGAGATGGATCACGGGTGAATTGGTGGTGGGCTACCCAAGGGGGATACAAAATGTAAAAAACATAAATAACAATAATAATTTTTTAAAAAATTTATACCTTCTTTCTTTCCTAACCTGACTAGTTTATCAATTTTATTGATGTCCTCAGGAAATAAACCATTGTTTTCATCGACTTTCCATATTTATGTTTTCTTTTATTGATTTTCACTCTGATCATCATCATTTTCTTTGTCAAGTTTACTTTGCTCTTCCTTTTCTGGAATCTTTAGGTGAAATAAGGAGTCATTGATTTAAGAGCTTCCTTTTATTCTAAAAAGAAACCATTTACTTCTATAATGTCACAATGGTGACATCCTACATATTGTGTTTGTATTTTCACTCAGCTCAAAGTACTTTCTAATTTCCCTTTCTACTACTGTAGAAACTATCAGCTATCTGGATGTGTATCATTTTAATTTTTAAATATTTGGGATTTTCCAAAGCTCTTTTTGGTATTGATTTCTGATTTGGTTCCACTGATGTCAGAAAATACACTATGACTTGGATTTTTTCAAATAAACAGTATCCCCCCCTTATCTGCAGTTTTGCTTTCTATAGTTTCAGCTACCTGTCATCAATCACAGCCCCAAAAATATTATGGATAACAAAATATTTCGAGAGAATGAGACCACAGTCACATAACTTTTATTGCAGCATATTGTTATAATTGTTCTATCTTACTATTAGTTATTGTTAGTGTATTCTTATTATTGTTAAATATTATACCTAATTTATAAATTAAATTTTATTAGGCACATTATGTATGCATAAGAAAAAATTTAGGATACATGGGATTCAGTAGTATCCCTGGTTTCAGGCATCCACTAGGAGTCTTGAAACATACAAGAATGAAAGAGTGGAGACTCCAGTTTTGAGACTTGCTTGGGGTCCAGAATATGATTATCTTGGTAAAATCTCATATGCCCTTGAAAAGAATGTGCATTATGTTATTGTGAGTTAGAGTGTTTTATGAATATCAATTATTTCTATTTGGTTTGTTGTTTGTCTTCTGTGTTTTTAATGATTTTCTGTCTACTTGTCCAACCAGTTATTGATAAAGGGATATTTAAGTCTCCAACTAGAACTGTGAATTTGTCTATTTTTTTCTTGCAATTCCTTTATACATATTCTGTAGCTTTATTATTAGATGCATAAATATTTAGAACTGTTATATATTTGTAATGAATTCACCCTTTATCATTCTGAATAATGTCAAATAACTCTCTTCATCACTATATTTTCCCTTAACCCTACTTGTAATTTATGTGTGATTAATATAATCACTCTTACTTTCCTTTCATTGATTTTAGCATAACATGTTGTCTGGTTATTATTCATGTCTCTATATTTAATGTTGGCTTCATATATGTGTGGGATATAATTGGATCTTGCTTTTGTCCAATCTGACAAACTGGGTGGTAAAATCCTGATTTAAATTTGGCTATTTAGATTATGCACATATTATGTGGTATTATTATTATTGGGTTTTAATCTGCCATCTTGCTGTTTTCTTCTATTTCTTCTTTTCAATCTTACCTGCTTTTCTTATTTTTTGCCTTCTTTCCTGTTCTAATGAATAATTTTTCTAATTCCATCTTATCTCTTTTGCTTACTTAGTCACAAAAAAATTTTAACATCTTTAATTTGTCATTTTCTATTTTCAAATGATATTATAACAATTCATAATGATATGAAAAAGCATACAAAAGTATAATTTTAGTTGTGCCCCCCCCCCAATTTTTGTGCTTTTTTTGGTCACATTGATCTCAACAAGTTATAAATACTAATTGTTGGTTAATTTTGTTTAAATAGTTAATTATCTTTAGATATATTTAGATAATAAGGAAAAGCCATATTTTTTTAATTTATTTTTTATTTGTGTCTTTTACATTACTGTATATTCCCCGTAGGTTTCCCACCACCAATTCACCCGTGAACCATCACCACAGTCCCCTGTGCTCCCCTCTCCCCTGTTCTGAACCCCAATCCTCCCCCCCTCTCGCTGGTTGACTCTCTTGTATTTGGTTCCCCTATATTCCTGCTATAAGTGAGACCATTCGATATTTTTCTTTTTCCTTTTGGCTTATTTCACGGAGCATGAGCCCTTCTAGTTCCATCCATGTTGCTGCGAATTGCATGTGTTTATCTTTTTTGAATGCTGAATAGTATTCCATTGTGTATATGTACCACATCTTCTTGATCGGTCATCTAATTTTGGGCATCTGGTTTGTTTCCATATCTTCGCTATTGTAAATAGTGCTGCAATAAACATACGGGTGCATGTATCCTTTTGGATTAGTGTTTTTTTTTGTCCTTTGGGTAGATTCCCAAAAGTGATATTGCTGGGTCATATGGTAGCTCCACATTTA
The DNA here is from genome assembly GCA_004024925.1 of Scalopus aquaticus. Classification (NCBI taxonomy): domain Eukaryota; kingdom Metazoa; phylum Chordata; class Mammalia; order Eulipotyphla; family Talpidae; genus Scalopus; species Scalopus aquaticus. The sequence goes on from PVIJ01000830.1 coordinate 156,831, forward strand.
TTAATTTGAGGAAACACATACGGCTTTCCACAGCGGTTGGACCAGTTTGCATTCCCACCAGCAGTGTAGAAGAGTTTCTTATTCTTCACATCCTCGCCAGCATTTGTTGTTGCCTGTTTTTTTAAAGTGTGCCATTCTCACTGGCGTGAGGTAGTATCTCATTGTGGTTTTAATTTGCATTTCCCTGATTATAAGTGATGTTGAACATTTTTTCATATGGCTGTTGGCCATTTGCTGGAAAAGCCATATTTATACTCATAGCTATGATTTCTAGTACTGTTTTTTATTCCTCTGTGTAGATACAGATATTTAACCGGTATTATTTTCCTTCTGCCAAAAGAAACCTGTAAAAAGTATTGTGTTTCAGATCTATTGATGATTAATTCCTCCAACTGTTGTAGATCTGGAAAAAAAATCTTTATATTGCCCTCATTTTTAATCTTAGTTGGCATATAGTCCCAGAGTATTACAAAAATATTGCCCCACTATCTTCTGGTTTACACTGTTTCAAACAATATGTCTGCTGCCATCCTTTGTTCCTAAATATACATTGTCTCTTTTTTTCTTGTCTGCTTTTAAGATTGTCTCTACCACTAAATTTAACCAGTTTGATTATTAAGCATTTTTTTTCTACTTTTATTCATGGTTCTTGTGGTAGTATTTCATTACACTTTTTGAAATTATGAACTTACAGTTTTCATTACATTTGTAAAAATCTAGCTATTTTCAAATATTTTTCTGTCTCCCCCAACCCTGCTTTCTTTTGTGCAATTCACTTATATGTTTTAGATTGCTTGATATTGTCCCACAGATAACTGATATTCTGTTTAGTCTTTCAGTCTTTTATTTCCTTTATGTTTATTTTGAATAGTCTTTATTACTGATCTTTTAGTAAATCTTTTCTTCTACAATATCTAATCTACTGTTAATCCCATCTATTGTGTTCCTATCTCCAGAAGTTCAATATGCTTCATGTCTTTAATGAACTATATCTAGTTTCTAGCTATAGAAAACATAAGTGTGTTAACATTTCTATCTAATAATTTCATCATCTATGTACTTTCTGGATCAAATTGAATTGATCTTTTTTATCATTCTGGATTCTATATTTCTGCTTCTTTTCAAGCCTGATAATATTATTGGCTATTAAACAAGAATTTTTATTTTGTATTTACATAAATATTATGACTTTTGTTCTAACATGCATTTACATTAAATGAAAACAGTGTTAACCTCTTAGAACTTGGCAAGAAGGAAAACACAGAGTTACAAATCTGGATTATATCAAAATAAACTCAACTATCTGTCAGATGAGATAAATTTTGTCTTAGCACTGAATTCACAATGATGTCTATCTCAGAGTAGCACTAGTGATTCTTACACTGTGCTCAATGGAGACTTCTGATAAGAGATTATTCAGGGTAATGTGAGGTGGTGGGTAAAAAGGATCTAGAGAGAGAAATACAAGGAAGATAGAAGACAAGGATCTAGGGCCTCCAACCTTCATTTCAATCATGATATATTTTAACATGACATTCCCACATAAACTGCTATTTGGAGAAAGGATTTAGTGAATAAAAAGGACAAGAAATGGAAGCTATTCTTCTAGGCCTTTATGTAAGATATTGAATTACATAATGAACAGTATCTTCAACAGCAGTTATATAAAAGTTAGAGTAGTCTTCATATCACTGTTTCTTTTATCAATACTAGATGGAAACTAAAGGCATAATATTAGATCACAGTTCTCTGAAAAGACGTTTCTATGGGAAGCTAAAGCAATGTAGTACAGTGTGTCTTCCTAGTAATAGACTCACTAGAAAGAGTGTAAGTTTAGACTCTCTAGATGAATTGATGGCTAATATCCTTTGCACTAACTCCCTAAGGTCCTTGCCAGGCTGTTTCCAGATCTAACAGGTAACTCTCCAAGTTAACAGATATGTTCCACTGTTGACTGAAAAGAGGCCATCCAATTTCAAGAAAATTGAAATGCTGCTAAACACAAAGAGCCTGATTTTCATTCTTTCCCAAGTGGAGAGTTCCCCAGTTCCCCTCCAATATAACAACACACCTGCACATGTACACATGAATCCACACACACCTGCATGGATTTAGGTTGCAGATGCACCTAAAGGCTGGGTCATAGTTCCACAAAAGCAGCTTCCAGCTGCATAAGTATTGGAATAGTGTCTCAACAGAAGTCTACACAACACTCCCAGGAACAGGAAATGAAGGGGGTTTGCCTAACAATTTCACATCAGTCATAATGAATCCACTTGAATATGCAGATCTAAATATTGTCCTAATACTTCCTATATACCATCAGAGGGAAGGCTGTGAGACCCTAAGATGGGGTCTGGGGCCCTGGACTGGATTCATGGGTAAAAAACAAATTGACTGGCAGGCTGATAAACATGACTGGTAGGCTCAAGGAAAGATTAAAGAGCTAGTTCGAGGACTTGTAGCTTTTGGTAATAGCGGTAGCTTAATTCAACTTATCTCCACATCAATGATAATGAAAAACTCTAGGCAATATATTTCTTTTTAAAACAACTATTTGAAGGACTAGAGAGTAACCAAAACCAGAGAGAACTAGAGGGGATAAGAGTTACTGAAGGGGAGTGTATTCATTTGCTAAAGCTTTTGTATCAAAGTACCACAAACTGTTGGTTTAAACAACATAAATAAATGTATTATCTGTACATTTATTATAGATAATAAATTATAGATATTGTTACATTTATAAGTGTATTTTCCAGTTCTGAAGGCTAGAAGTCTGAGAACAAAGTGTGGCTATCTCTGAAGGCTGTGAGAAAAAATCTGTCCTTTCCTAGGGGAGACCCTAGAATCTGCAGGTTTGTTAGAAATCCTTGGCATCACTAGGTTTGTGGAAACATCCCCCAATCTCCACCTGTGGGGTTATCCCCATGGATGTGTGTATATGTCCACAGTCCCCTTTTTAGGACACAGTCATATTAGATTAGGAACTACCCTAAAATCCTCATTCTAATTTGATTCACCCTACAATACACATATGAATTTGGATTCACCCTACAATACACATAAGGATTTGTGGGGGACACAAATCAGTGCCTAGAAGAAACAGTAAGAAAACTGAATGATAACCATACTTAGCTGAATTTTCTCATGAAGGCGTACTCCAGCCCACATGGACATGGGAAAGAGCGCGTAACAGAAAGAAGCAATCTGAGAGGCTGTGAAGTCAGAGGCTGGCATGAAGCCTTGTCAAAGTCACTAGAAATTGAAGTGAAATCCAAAAAAAAGAGCAAACAACCAAAGGGGTAGGGTAGCCACAAGTATGCATAAAAACTGACCTCAAAACCTTAACTAACCTCTGAATTGCTTCTGCATTGAGTAAGGTTCCAAAAGTCCAGCAGAAAGCTGTAATGGGTAAGGAGGTAAGAATGGTCTGTCAAGTCAATTCAAGTTGTTATAACAAAAATAATGCATTCATTCTGGGCGGTTTCTACAACAGACACCGATTTTTCATAGTTCTGGAGGCTAGGAAGTTAGAGAGGGAGATGCTATCAGATTTGGACCCTGGTGAGAGTCTGCTTTCCAGTTTACAGTTAGATGCCTCCCACAGTGTTCTCACATGTGAATGGGAGAAAAGAACACTGGTCTCTTCCTCTCCTTATAAGAACACTGATTTCATTCATGAGGGCTCCAGCCTCCTCTCCTCATTACTTTCCAATTATCCCACCTACAAATACCATCTCACTAAGGATGAGGGCATAAATATCGGCACTTAAAGAAGACTCATTTCACTCAGCATACTCTCCTCCTGGTCCATCCACGTTGTCACAAATGGCAAGAGATCATCTTCTTTGGGTAAAAATTTAGCAATGGTATTGCTGGATCCTATTGTATTCCTACCCTTTTTTTTTTTTTGAGAAATCTCCATACCATTTTCCATAAAGGCTACACCAAACTGCATTCCCACCAACAGCAGATAAAAGGTCCTTTTTCTCACAACCCTCATGCCCTCACCAACACTCATTGTTTCTTGACATTGTAGGCCATTCTCACAGGGGTGAGGTGATATCTTATAGTGGTTTTAATTTACAGACATTTACATTCCTTATGAGAAGTGAAGCTGAGCATTTTTTCATGTGTCTTTTCTTGGGTCAAGAGAGCGCTTCAACAGTGCGCCTCTTTCCTCAACCTTTCAAATCTCCTGAAGCTGATCTTCTACCCAGGGCTCTCATTGTACTTGGCAGGAGGAAATGTGCATCTGTTCCACCTTCCCAGAAGAGGCAGTACTGAATTGCACTTAATTTTTACAGTTTTCTCATCTAGTGGAATGTTTTTAGGTCAAGGAGCAAACCTGATTCATTTTGTTTGTTTCCTCAGCATGTAGCAGACCTTGCATCTCATACAGACTATTGAATAAATATATGAATGAATGCAGGGCCAAAGGGCTCCTAAAGAATCCTTTGCAACACTTCACTCTTCCCACTTGCCTTATAGTCTTTTAAGTTCTTACCCTAAGGCATGTGCCTGGACCTTGAGATTTGGTTCTAGCCAAGGACTGGCACACGGCTCTGACTATGTGCTACTTTCAAGACACACCCCGGGAGAAGCAGCCCAGAGACAAGGAAAGAACAAAGGCTGAGTTCTAAAGCAGGAAGAAGGTCAGCCCTTCCACAGAAAACCCCAGTGAAGAAAGCACCAGAAAGCCTTCATTTGCTGCTGACTCCAAAGCTGCCAGGTTAGAGTCAGAGAAAACAAAGCAAGAGAGCTTTGGGGATTCCCCAAATTGAAGCAAAATTGCATCTGATTAAACAGGCACACACACTCACATGCACACACCATGCTGAAGTTACCGGTTAGTGGAGTCCCACATCACTGGGTAATTTATTTAGTTCCTATTCCCGCGCTATTGAGATGCACAGAAGTACAAACCAACAAACATAAATAATGAACTGCCTTAGTGCCTTTATCAATCATAAACATTGTGTTAAGTCCCTCAGGAGAGGCTTATAATGAAATCCTCCATTCAGTGGTTTGGGATACCCAGACCCTACCTGGGGGATTTGTGGGCCAGCCTCACCCCCCTCCGTGATATTATTAGAAGGAGCAAATCCCAGACTGGGACCGCTTTTAAACCTAGACCAGTCAGTCCTGCATATCCCTGCCCTTCAGAGGAACCAGTATGATTTAATCAGCACTGTGCAATAGGAATCTAATGTAAATCATACAGGAAATTATAAATTTTCTACTAGTCACATTATGAAAAGTAAAAAGAAATAGATGAACTTATGTTTGTAATACATTTTATTTAACCCAATATAACCAAGAGGCTATCATTTCAACTTGTAACCAATATTTTTAAAAATTAATTTTTAGAGATGGTTACTTTTTTATCTGTACTATGTCAAGTACTCTGTACTCTGTGGCTAGTAACTTCCACACTGGGTAGTACAAATTTAAACCCTGAATGAGTGAGTGAGTCTGAATGACTGGCCCACCCCTGAGCCCCTCACACATGCTGACTGGAAATGGACTAGGGGTTTCACAATTACAGCCAGTGTGCCACACCCCTGTATGGCAGGGGCAAGAGAGGACCTGGCCCCAAAACAAACAGTAGCACAAGTGGCTGGATCATCACACTCAGAATGGAGTAAGATGGGAAATGGAATAAGAGGAAATCAAAGAAGGAGGCAGGACCAGATCAGCCTGGAAGGTAAAACTAATCCTAGAAATTCTATAGACACTGAAAGCAGAGCCGTGACTCCTAGGGGCTGGGGAAGGGGTATGGGGTCTACCTAAGGGCTGGCAGGTTTCCTTCTGGATTGATGAAAATGTTCCAGAACTAGACAGTGGCAATGTCATTCACATACTGGGAATTCACCAAATGCTTTGAATTGTACCCTTTAATAATGGCTGCAGTGGTGACTTTATGTGTTTTACCACACACCAAAAAAACTAGTGCTAGAATTCACAGTCAGCACTGTCCAGCTTCCCATCATCCTCAGCCACACCAAGGCAGCCCAGGGCAGACTCTGCCCCAGGACTGCGGGCACCTTTCAGAGACAGCCCAGACCAGGTAGACTCTGTCTCCCGCCATAACCACCGTGGCACTTCTGCCCAAATACACAGAATCGCAGACTGTCACGCCTGGAAGATTCGCTGCACCCATCAGACAGGAACCGCAGGAGCTGGTTCAGGGGATGAGGGTGGTGTTAAGGGTCTCCAGGTACCAAACTCCACTCTTCAGTTCGTTAGGGATCTTCGATCTTTGAAATTTGTAAACACTTCTTGAAGTTATTCCTATGTTCAGCTTGTACAACATCTCTTGGGGATAAAGAGTTACATAAATTTACACTACTTACAGGGCAAAGTAGAATTTCCTATAGTTCCCTGTAAGTATCCCCTGTCGAGCTTTATAGGTTTGGAGAAGGGGGAATTTAAGTCTAAGACATAAGGATTCCAAAATACACTCACTCTTTCGTGACTGGCTAACCTTTCCTTCATCCTCTATCAGACTTTTTCTCTCCAAATTACTTGCTCTCAATCTTCCTCGATCTCTCTCTCTCTCTCTCTCTCTCTCTCTCTCTCTCTCTCTCTCTCTCTCTCGCTCACTCGCTTTCGCTCTCGCTCTCTCTCTGAAAATAACTAAATTTTCTTAGACTTAAATCCACGAGGCCTGCACAATCCAGCTCTCCTCGCCTCACACTGCTCTGTCCTAACTCACGATACTTTGGGTGCCCTGGATTCTTTCAGCTCAAGATTCTTAGAGCCTCAGAGATCTCACACATGCTCCCATTCAACAGAAGAGAAACTGTGACCCTTAAGAGGAATAACTTCAACCCCCCATACATATTATTAAGTGACAATGACTCAAAACTTAACCACACTCTAGCACTGGAAGTTCAAAGATGGCAGTACCTGTTCTCAGGGAATTCTCAGTATAATGGGAGAGACAGAAGGAAAGTAATGAATTCAGCTGCAAGCAACAACCACATTCAACACTACGGTGGAGGCACAACAGAGCACAGAAGAGTCATGTGACTCACATGAGGGGCATCCAGAAAGGCTTCCTGGGGGAGGTGACATTTGAGTTTGGAAGGAATCAGTAGGCGTTATCCAGTGGTGTAGGGCAAGCAGAACAACATGAGCATTGGCACTGAGGAAGGAGAGAGATCTGGAGTGACTGGAACTGAGGGTCAGTGGCAGAAGGTGAGCCCAGCAGCCAGTCATGAAGCAGCCAAATCTTTTCAGAACTTCCTCTGAGGCAGCACCAACACAGACACTAGAGAGGACACACTCCGGGAGCAACGAACCAAATGAGTACAGTAGACCACATGGTTTCCTTCATCTCCTCTTGTGGAGCAAATCCACCTTAATCACCATATGCTAATAGCCTTCAACCTGAAATACTCATTTACTAGAGACTTACAATGGCCAGGCGTGAGCCAGATGGAGAAGATTAAAAAAAAAATCTGAAAGCAGCTTAAATTTTACACACACACTCATATTCTCACCCTTTCTCACTCTCACCACAGGACAGATGTGCCTCAACTTTTACTTCAAGACAGGTGGGTAGTCCCCATCTGTTGGTCTAATGCTCCATACTTTTAGTAATGTCTGGCGTATTTGCTCCTTCCTACAAACCATGATGATGGTGATGATGGTGGTGATAGGACATAGTAAGATTCCTTTAGGTTTCTTTTGTGCTTTACATAATAGTTTGATAATTATTTTACTTTATTCTCACCATTTTGCTTGTTACAATCCCACTTACAGAGGAGGAAGGACCTGAGATTTGGAGAGAGGTTAAAGACTTCTCAAGCTTGGCAAAGCATTTGTTCTGGGTTGTTTTCCAGAGAGGACAGACTTACATGAGCTAATTTACCCTGACACTATCCCATCTACCAGGACACTACAACTTTAAGGGTCCACTGATCAGACCCCGTTAAAGCCACAGGATCATTCAGTTCAAGGACTAAATAAATGACCTTAAATCAGTTCTAAGTGACCAAGAAAACTTTACCCACCTAAGCCAACTGCTGTAGACCTGATGAAAGCCTACAAGCCTTCTCACCACTCACTGACCAGAAGTATTATATGGCGGTCAGGCGACCCGTGTTAGCTGTGGTTGTGTTTCTCCTAACTAAATGGATGTCCCTGGACAAGTCGCCTAAGAAATCTCATCTCCTGTGAAATGATAGATTCTCACAAGACTCAGTGGACATCATGCTTGTGATTTGGCTTTGCAATTGCAAACTGCTTAAATAACCACTGGCATCATGAGAGCCATTATCATCCTTTGGGCTTCTGTTCAGACCCCGTCCATCTCCTCCCTGCCATCTCTCCCATCCTCCCCGATCCAGCCGCTACCACTTCTGCCCAGGCTGGGAGCCAGGGGCCCAACATCTCAGGAAAGAATGCTTAGTAGTAATTCAAAGGCTGTTTTTTCTCCACACTTTGTAGCAGTTCAGAAAGGCAAGTCAAAACCATAAATTGTGTACCAAAAGGACGACGTGTCACCAAAGGGGCCATTACCTCCTTAGAAGTCAAGCAACATAGATTAGAATGGAAATTATTTGGGATCTTCATCAGTCGGCTGAAATTGTTCAAGGCTCAGCAATTCACTGAGGTTTGCCACTGGGTCATTGATTTTAGCAGAGAGTGTGTGTGTGTCTGTGTCTGTGTGTGTGTGTGTGTGTGTGTGTGTGTGTGTGTGTGTGTGTGTGTTCCTTATTTGTTGAGGTTCAAAACAGAAAAGTAAAACTAAGATCACTTCATGTTCTCAGCAAGCTGACATTGCCCCAGAGACCCCAGAGAACTGGTTCAGGGACTTCTCAGTCTAATTCAGTCTAGCAAAGTCCTCACAGGATGTACAAGGTGGCCCCCGCAGGGCAGAAGTCCATGGAGGGAGAAGGTTCCTAGGAAACAACCTCCAGGACCCAGAAAATTGCCACAGCCAAGGACAGGGCTAACTAGACACCCAAAGGGACGTCTTTACAGATGAAGCCTCAAGTCCATGTGTGGTGGGGCTCGGTGTGTTCGCCCCACTCCTAAGGGTGTCTCAGCCTCACCTGACCAGGATCCAGTCACCTGGCCGCTTCGGCTCCTGTATGAAGGCCAGAGTGTAAAAGTAAGACCAAGAATAAAAGCTGACCTTTAGCAAGTGCCTACTACATGCCAGGCTCCATGGCAAGTGTTTTACAAGCATCATTTCCCTTGATCCAGCAAAGCCCTACGATTTAGGTTGTTACTATCCTCAATTAACAAATGGGCAAACCAAAGCCACCATGATTCAGTGACGTGCAAGATCACAGGGGGAGCCAGGACTCAGCTCTGAGTTGTACCCTAGAACCACGCATACAGTCGGGTTTTGCTAGTTGAACCCATTATTTAGAGCCATGAGGGGTGGAGCCTATAATGTAGAGGTTAAAGTCCCAAGGTCAAAGACATGTGAAATACAGTCAGGATGGCTGAAAGTGAGCCCAACAAACCCAAGGGCAAGATGTGAGCTTGTGCCTTCTTTGTGCAGACGTGCAGAGAAGAGCATAAGAAGAAAAACCCAAAGGCTCCCGTCAGTCTTGCAGAATTTTCCAAAAACTGCTATGAGAGGCAGAAGACCACATCCAGGAGAGTGAAATCTACATTTGCTGAAATGACAAAGGCAGATAAAGGATGCTGTGGTCAGAAAATGAGGGATTATGAACCAGCTAAAGGAGAAGACTCATAATGGCCCCCAAATCACCATCTGGATTCTTCCTGTTGTGTCCAAAATGCACCCCAAAATCAAACCCACAGACCCTGAGAGCTCTGCAGAGCCGTGGCAGAGCAGCTAGGGAGACACGGAATAACTGAAATGACAGTGAAGGATGTTGTCAACTCAAAGTCAGAAGGAAAGGGGGGCACACAGGTCCTGCTGGAATTGCCAGGGTGACGGTGGAAGCGAGGGCGGGGTGACAAAACCTGTTTCTGTCTCTACGGAAGTCTGCGACCTGGGGGCATCATCGTGGACACATCTGGGCCAGAGTCATGTCTGTGCCCCGTTAGGGCAATCACACAACTGGCTGTGATCACGCAGCGTGCTCTAGGAATTGTTCGTGGTTGATGTGATGTGGCCATGGGGATCTGGAGCACCCTAAAACCGTGCCAAAGCTGCACATATTCCCCAAATTTTTTTAAATGGAAAGACTGGTGTCTCACCCTGTGCACTTTGCTTTTGGCATGACAAGCACTTAAAGATGTTTTCTAGCATTTTCTTTAATTTGTTAGGTGGTATAACTATGTGGTTTGGGGCTGGAAATCCTCAGTCATCAAGAGCACATACCTGGACTTTGCAAAAAGAACAGAATGACCAAGACAAACTCTCGATGGTTCTCACAGTGTGGTGAGACTCTGGGAGATGTGCCTTTTGGAGGGACTGTAGCTCAGGGTGGGGTGCCCTGGGAGGCTGGCCCTGCGGCCATGGCAGAAGGCATTCACCCTTGATTTGTATCTAGAAGCAGGGTATTCTACTGCCAGTCTTAGCTGTGGAACAGGGGTCAGCTGGCATGAGAAGTGTTTAGATATTTTTAGTTCCGTGGGATAGTTTTAAACTCTGCACTCACAAACTATCGAGCTCTTCATGATCAGCAAAAAGCCACTGCATCCATGAAAGTTCGAGAACGTTTCTGTACTAAACACAATTTGCGACGTTTTGTTATTTTTCATATATTTAGGATGCTGAAATGTTTTTGATGTTAAACATACTCTACTACCTCCTTTTGAAGACATATTTTGAATTTATTAAAACTCAAGTTCGGGCCTCCCCGGTGGCGCAGTGGTTGAGCGCTGCGCTGTGGAGCTGTCGGCAGCGGCGACGTGGGTTCGACGCCCGGCCGGGGAGAGTCCCACATGGTGCGGCAGACCTCTCCTGCCTCGCCCGCTGCTCCCCTCAGCAGTGTATTTCTGATCTGCCTGTTCTGCTATCCGCTCTGTCTCTGGTGAACCCTCTCGCCGCCCCACACCTCTGGCCTATACCCCAGCTTGTATGTATAAATAAAAAATAAATCTTTAAAAAAAAAAAAAAAAAAAAACTCAAGTTCCAGGGCTGGATGGCTTGGTTCAACACCCAGCTCTCCTCTTCACTAGCTCTGAAACTTAATCAAGCCATGAGTGAGAGAGCAGGGCCAGCGCCGCCTCTCCACGCTCACAGGACAAAGCACACCCCTCGAGTGGCCAGCAAGGCTGGCTGTTTGGCTCAACCAGCCAGGTCTCCCTCCCACTTGGCTTCTTCAGTCAAGAGCCCAGCTGCCACCTGCCTCCCCAGGGCCCCCCACCACTCTCTTCCCTACTCTGGGCTCTGCTCTTCCCTCCTCAGCCTCCCCTCTCAGCTCAAATGGCACTTCCTTTGAAAGATGGCCTCTCCCCCAGTCAAGAGGAGGTTCCCCCCCAACCCATTCATTTTCATGCTAGCACCCTCTTCTTTTCCTGCATAGCACTTATAACTCTCTACCTCCCCCACAAGCCTAGTACAGGGCCCGGTAGGCCATAGGTGCTCCTGGCATATCTGCTGAGTGGGTGAATGAGGGTGGTGCCCCGCCTTGTCTGGCAGGCCAGACAAGTAAATGCTCAGAGGATAGAACCACTGGTCTGTAGTCCCAAGGGTGCTAGGCTGCTGGACTCCACATGACCACTTTCCCCAGGAGCAGAGCTCTACCTCATGTCACCCAGCAGTAGCTCCCTGCAGGCTGAAGAAAGCTGGCTACAGGCCCCAGCAGGACATTTGTCAGCCCCTTTCCTCTTGGCTCCTTCCAGTCCCTTCCTCTTTTCATTTCCAGGAACACGCTATAGACAGGCTACCCCAGGTCAGCTGTGGTCAGGGTGATTTAGCTTTAGAAGCTTTTAGGGTCATTTTAGAGATTTGCAGTCTCCTGGAGATGCAGCCTAGAACCCTTAGAAGTTTCCAGATCTCCTTTCCCGAAGAGATAGGAGGTGAGAACAAAAAGAGAGAAAGGGAAGCAAAACTAGTTGGAGAAGAGATGAAGGAGGAATGGCAGTGAGGCGACAGTGCAGGCCCAGGCACTGGGAGCCGCCTGGAAGTAGGCCATAGGGTCTGGACTACAAATGTGTGATTAGCCCCACTAATCTCACCAGCTCAAAATAGGCTCCCTCCTCTGAGACCATGCTCCCAGGGCCAGCCGTGGCCTCTGATTAACACGGAAGCTGCTGCGTGCTACTTGGCAAAAAACAACTCACAGGAGTATGGGAGGCCCCAAGATGGACTCCAGAGGTTACTCCCCCACTCTCCCAGCACCCCCAGCACAAAAGCACCCTGTTTATCATGGGTGGGGCTGCTTCTGGCCCCCTTCAGACCCCAGAGCCCAGCCAGCTGGGAGGTAATTGACAGGGCCTGGGGCCAGCCCCCAGGGGATAGTGATCTGGAAGTCTCCTGTCTTCTGGATGTCTTCCTCACTTATCCTCAGGGTGCTGCGCCCCAGGGACTCTGCCGGAGCTGTCTGACATCCACTCCCAGAACAGCATCTGTAGTGATTAAAACCATAAGGGCCCTCCGCTCGGACTCCTGTCATCTCTCAGCTCGCCCCTCTGCTGCAGACCAGCCACTTTCCCTTCCCCTGTAGACTCTTGTTCTACATGGTTGTTGGGAAGGGGGCCCAGGGGGACACAGGCCTAGAACTACAGCAGCAGATAATTGCCTGGGTGGTGGCTGGGCTGAAAAAGAGACATGTCCGCTTCAGAAACTTACTTGGGTTCTCTGCTGAAGGTTATTAGGGGGCGTCAGTAACTTCAATGTCTTCATCCCATAAGGCCACATGAAAGATGACAAGTCAGCCGGGCCTGAGCATGGCACAGCTTCAAATGCCACGGCGGACATCTGGGGTGGCCTCAGGCACAGTCTCCCTCTCCCTGCAGCCTTCACCTGGCTGGCACTGCTAATTGGCAGCTAGGGGAACAAAAATGAGAGGCTATTCCCAGGACAGGCCCCCTTACCCAGAAGCCCTGAGCCCACTCTTGCCACAGTCCTATCCTGCCTGGTCGCTGGGCCCACATCCTCCCTGGAGTAGTCCTGAGTGTCTGCACCAGCCCACTGGGTTCTGATTCTGATCCTGAGGAAAGGGCGTTCTGTGCTGGGAAGCAGCAGATGGTGTCAGATGAATTTCAGGTCAGAACCAAATGTCAGAGCTGCCCAGGCCCAGACTGATGAGGAGCCCCAGGCTCAGGCTTCTACAGCTGTCGGGCGGGGACCAGAGATTCGGGACAGACACATCACAAAATTCCAGGAAGGCTGGGAAAGGAACTCAAACCAGTCCGCCAGGAACTGAAGGCCACCTCTACATGGGGCAGTGTGGAATGGGTCACCCAAACCAAAGGAACTGCAAAGGGCAGAGAACAGAAGTCCTTTCCTGGCCTGTTCTCACAGCAATCCTGGTGAACTTTTAGAGACACGGGAGAGGGATCGTTAAGGAAGAGTGGGGCAGCCCTGAAGCCAGCAGGCAGGAGACCCTGCGGCAGCCACAGTGGACCCTAGCTGGGGACCGGAGGCAGCACCTGGAGTTCAGGCCGAGAGCCCCAGGCAGCAGTGCACCCGCCGCAGCGGCCCGGGAACTGCATGTGCATGGCCCAGCACAGGCATCAGCTGCAAGCAGCCCAGCATCACCAGCCCCAGGCCCGTCCTGGCAGCCCCGCCCAGCAGGCAGCACGCAACCGCTATGTGCTCAGCGGGCCCACAAAGGCTGCCTGTCTGTCCAGGGAACCTCCTCTCCCACGCTGATTAGTGAGGCCAGGAATTTGGGTCTTTTTCTCGGCAACAGGACTTTTGTTCCCTGAGGTCATTGTAGGGAGGCTGCCAGGCCAGCTGCAGCACCCAGCCCAGCGACTCGGCCAGCAAGCAGGAGCAGCCCCAGCACCCACGGTCCCTGCGCCCGCATCCCAGGCCCGTGCCTGCACAGGGGCACACTAGGGGACAGTTCTCTGCTGCTCCGCGGCCACAGCTTCAGTGGGCCCAGAGAGCCTGCCGACTAGTTAATTTCAAGTTATTCCAGCCTGATCATTTCAGGGGTTGGGGTTCACAGATGGACGTTACCCCCTTTCAGAATGTAGTGTCCCTTCCACAACTGGCCTGTTTGTAGATAAGTAAGTTGGATCAGAAAATGGATCAAGCGAAGATGGGTGGTGGTGAGAGGCCGTGATCTCTGAGGCGTGAGCACGGGGCTCATCTAACACGAAATATGACCTCAGCCCCTGAGGCTGCAACCCAGAGATGTTGAATTTGGCGAGAGACGCAAGCACTGCGATTACATTCTAAGGATCAACAAGTGGCAACATCAAACCTGTCTGGAAAGTCAGGGACATCTCCACAGAGCAGAGGGCTTCAGCCCTGTATCTTGGAGATGATGGAGCCCTCCCAGCAGTGGGAAGGGCCAGCAGGCCCTAAGAACTCGCGCACACCAAGTGCTAGAACAAGTGCTTAGCAGCGCATCTGGTTCCTCCTCATAGCAGCCCTACAAGGTGGGTGCTTCCCTCACACCCCTTCACAGCCAGAAGGGGTAACGCAGGGATCTGAACCCAGCTGTGTCACTCTAGGACGCTTCCCCTCACGCTCCTCCTGTTGCCTTCTTTTGCAGGGAGAGTTTCACATGCTGGGCCAGAATGGAGCGTATGGAAGGATTTTGAGGAAGGAAAACTAAAACGTCATGACCTGGGGGGGACTGATGCAAGAGGAAGTAGAACGGGGTGGGCTATGAGCAAGACAGGTGGGCCAAAAAATGCTTCCTTGCCTAGAGCCAACAGGAGAGGAAGTGGGGGCTGATGCAGACTGAATGCGGTGAAAGAGCATGAGAACAGGGGGTTGAGGGAGCCGATGCCGAGGACCCCTCTCTCTTCAATAGGGCAACAATAATGACAAGTGGGCTGGTACCCGGGTGAGGTCCATGAGGAGATTGCACTGACCAGAGACACATGCAGGCTGTTTATTGCCAAACAAAACTGGACCGCCCAGCAGATCTCAGAGGCTCCATCCACGCGAGTGTGCATTTCCCATGACTCCTTCAGCAAGCAGGTGAGGAGCAGAAGTTGGGTTGACCCAAGAAGCACAAGTTATTGAGGTGGGTCTCATCCAACTAGAACAGGTCAGGTGGATGATAAAATTCGGCACTAGTGAGAACTGGGTTGAACGAATGCACCCTGGGATCTTGGCTACCCAGGGAGGAATACTCTGCCAAGAGGGCATGGGGGAAAGGGAAAGGATCGAGGGACCTTGGAATGGACACATGCTGGGTGCTCTTTGAGAAACACACAGTGGAGAGAAGAGGGGTGCCAGCAATCTGGGTCTCAGGATTGATGCGTAGCATAGCAGGGAACGGGGGAGAAGTAAAGCTAACTAAGGTACCTGTCAAGAACTGGAAAGTGCAAACGGAGTTTGCATCTGGCTTTGACACCTGTCAGTTGTGTGGCCTCGGGCAGATTTTTTAACATCTCTGAACCTCTGCGAACTTATTCACAACAATCCTTCTGTTATGAGGTTGAAATGCACAGATTCTCTGTACAAATGCCAGCCGTGATGAATCGGGCAGGGAGGTAGAGAAAGTTCTAGGTTTCAGGCAGGATTGGCACCCAGCAAATCCTTCCCCATCATCATTTGTGTGACTGTTTTTTCTTCACTTTGCCCTTGTCCTTCCCAAATCTCATTTGGTTGTTTCTGACCAATCTCTAAGACCTACAGGAGTCTATTTGAATTCTAATCCTATCTTCCAAGGTGCCCCTCCAGCCTCAGCTGGGTGTCATCGATGAAATTAATGAGCGTGTGCTCTGTTTCATCATCTAGTTCATTGCTGGAAACATTAAATAGCCCAGGGCTCCAGACTTCCAATTGCTCCAAACGGCCTCTCACATGTCCCCAGGGTTTCTGTTTCTAGACAGACAGTGAGAAACAGACTCTCCCCATCCTGGATTAACCATAACTTCCCCCCACAAGCACTTCTATTCTCACTGGTAGAGGAGGTATTTCTGGGAGACACAAAAAAGACACCCTATATTTTGCAATAAAGTAAGGTTCCCTGCACTTCCGAAAGACCACCCACACCCACTCCGGAGGCATCCTTTCTTCAGGAGACCCTGGACTCGCAGCCTTGACCATGTCCTTCCACCGGCAGGGAGCATTCCCTGCACCCATGCTATCTAGAGTAGCAGCAATATGATTAGCCACGGGCAGAGGATTCTTAGGGCACCAGCTGCAATGTCCTGGGACACAACCCCAAGCAGTGAATCCACAGCGTCCTGCTCTGCCATGGGCCAGCCCTGAGATCCAGACCCCCGAGGAGACACAGGCATCCCTCTTCTCTTCACCACTGCATGGTTCCAAAGACAGTGCCCGCCATGCGTTCAACTTTTATTTACTATCTGAGAAGGGTCAGGCTCAGGCATTGGAACAAAACCATTGATAAAACAAACACATCTTGCTTTTATAGAATCTTCAGTCCAAGTTCTACCCTGTTCTCTGTCTCCTCTGACGCCCCAGCATAGCTGTTCACTCCCCTGGGTCCTATCTGACAAATGCTGGACTGACTTCTTTCCCTGCAGGTCTGGAGAATCACCTTCTACTGCTGATCTGTTCTACTCGGGCCCCCAGCTCACCTGCGCTCTGCACGTCATCTTTATCGCCTTCTCTAACCCTTTGTGTTTTTCATCATCTCTCTGCCTTGGGCCTAAGCAGGCTTGATGTTCCTGCCCCTCCTGCCTGAGTCACAACCAACCCTGCTTCTCTCGTCCCCTTCCTAGCTCCATCTTGCCCACCTCCAGTTAATGAGATAGCCAACATTAATTATACTCACATATCAACTACTTGTAGCTCTTCTCTTGGCCCCCAAATGGTCTGGGTTTGGCACTTTACCTCCCAAAACAGGAGACCTAGACTTTTTCAGGGGGATGCTGGGAAGTACACCACAAAACTCCGTTCATGAGGGATCTGATCCAGTGCCCTTGGGGCCATTGGCTCATCCACCATTCAACAGTGATGCTGCTGGCCATGTCTGACCTGGCACTGTGCACCAGGAGCCCAGAAAGTATTAAGACACAGCCTGACATTGAAACAGAGACAATGATAACAAAGACTACAGACAAAGTATAGAAGAAAGGGATTCAATATTTTTTCTTGAGATCAAGAATATTTCAGAGGTGACATACAGAGACAAAGAAAAAAAAACAGTGAAGAAAGTATAAGCAATGACACTTGTTTTAACTTGGCAAGCTGTCAGCTTTGCAGAGAAAAATCTTTTCCCACCCTACTGAGCACACAGAGCAGCAGCTGAGATGTATGTATGTGTCTGTGCATCCAAGTACATGCATTTGTACACGTACCCGTGTGTATTGGCCATGCAGGGAATGGGTATCAGAGTGTCCCTTTAAGAAAAGATAAAAGAGCCAAAAGGGGAAGAGCTTGAAGGGCAAAGGGCAACGTCAAAGACCTCTGCTGGCCCCACCCTCACTCTGTTTCTCTATTTTATCCACATCTACCCAACACTTAATAGAAACCATGTTGATTCTATCCCGTGCCTCCAATATCTGTGAACTTCTCCACACTATACCGTTCTTACCTAAATCAGACCCTCATCGTCTCTCAACTTCATTACCACAACAGTCTCCAAACTGGTCTCTGTGCCTCCAATCTGATTATCTTCCAAACCATTCTCACCATGGTTAGACATGGTGTACTATGTAAAATACAACTTACATTTCTTCTCTTCTTCTGTGGCTCCCCAGCTGTTCTTTGCCAGCTGTGAGGGTCTCAGCATCTGCTCCCTATGATCCCCACTTGATTCCTCCAGCCTCACATCGCGCCCCACTCCCTCCAAACCCAGCTTAAGGCCCCAGCCAGGCTGCATTATTCCCTCCAGCCTCCATCTCTCATGTACTCTTGCTTCTTCCTGAAACACCTTGGCCCTTCCCCTCCCCCCTCCCCCTCTTTGCATGGCTGGTCCATGGTCAACCTTGGGGCCTCAGCCTAGACTTCTCACCCCCTTTCCTGGACAGTCTGGGAAGCCTGCATGGCCTGGCCATCTCAGGATAGCATGGTCAGCTGTCCAGTCATCTGATTCCCATTAGACCAGAGGCTTGGAGAAGGCAAAGCAGTGCCTGTGTCGAAGACTGGTAACTTTACGCTAAATCAGTGCTTGTTGGTTAGAAGAGTTCAATATTTATTGAATAACTGGATATTGAATAACTTTGACTCCTTAGTAAGGCTCCAGCTTCAGTGTTGGTTTCCCCACTCAAGTGAACCATTTTGGCAGTTTCTCCTAAAATAATGAAGTCCAAAACTACCAGAGGTGGGAAGAACCTAGAAATCACCACACTCAAACCTCAGAGGTCATCAGAACAAACTGGGATGGAAGAAGACTCCTCAGGATCCAGACTCTGTGCTCGCCCCCCCTGAGCATACCACATCTGGCCCTTAGCCCTCTCCCAGCTATAGGATCAGGTGCCAGCAAGGAGTAGGATGATGCAGCCAGTGCCATGTTGCCATGGCAGCACATCGCCAGGATGCTGACAGGGTAATAACCCAACAGACCCACAGGAGAAAGGGCCTGCCCTGTGGCCAGAGTTGAGCCAGTGAATGGGAAGGCAGCAGGGCTCCAACTTGCCAGCATTCAGCCAGGTGCTTGGCTGTATTTAAGAAAATTATTCTTCACTCAGTCTCATGGGCAATGGAGTATGTCCTGCCTTTTTAGAAGGAGATTGGGAAGATGGAGCTGACCTGACATATCCCTCCAGTTTCCCTATGCACACTTAAACATTCTGCCAAATCTAATATCTTTATTCCTAAAACCTGCAATTCACGTAGGGCAAGCAGCCTCTGACTATGCAGCACGGAGCGTGCACTTCAGCCTTTATATTACCCAGAGGAATGAGCTGCTATTATGAAATCATTAAATTAATAACTTGGTAATATAGGCAGATATATAAAACAATCTGTTCATAGAACAAAAGAAATTACTACGTTCCAAACATTCATAATTTAATTTAACAGCAAATTAAAGTAGCATACATAATTTTAGCCTCAAAATGTCAATAGAATTATGTAAATACAGCACCCGAGTCTTATTGCTGTGTGTGTGTGTGTGTGTGTGTGTGTGTGTGCTCATAAGCGTGTGCCTGCCCGTGCAAATGTGTAGTTGTAGACATGTAGATGTGAATGGAAGGCGGGGTACAGGGCTGACATTTCCCTCATGTAGGCTTCTCATCTTCACAACAGAGAAGCAATTGACAGAAATAGATGAGGTGCCCAGCTTTTAATTAAGAATTTATTAAACATTCAAAGAACTGGAAGGGAAAGCCTAGAAGACACCACTCTGCTGGCTGCCAGGATTGGGTGCTGAAACAGTAGGAGTCACAGTGGAGAGGTGCCCATTGGGGTCTTGCCAAGGCTTCCATGGGGAGGGCAAGCATTAGAGGCCGCCAGGCCTATTCATGACACTAGGTCTCATGGAGAAGAGACGGATCCTATCCATGCAGCTAGAACAGTGGACAGGAGCACTGCTGGCTCAGGAGGCATTATCTTGGGAAATGACAAGACCAGAGGGTTCTTTCCTACTCCAACATTTGGCAAGACTTCCATGTGGGAACGCTGGGGTAGAAAAGGAGTAAAGTGAGCTAGAGAGGCCTAGTCCACTCCAATCAACTCCATGAAACTTTTGCCATGTGTGAACCAAAGAGAATGAGACTATGTCAGATGTGCCGAGAAAGTTATCCCTCTGCAGACAAAGTGCTCGACTCTGCCCCCCAGAGGCGGGGCGGTGGTTCCTGTTCAAGCAGGAAGAGCATAAAGGGATTCTCCATGCAAGGATTTTCTGACCTTTGAGGTATTATATCTAAGGTGTTATAACTGTTTTCTCATGGGTTTCCAAACATTGGGAGGGACCTGTGAAGTCCAGCCCTTATTCAAAAAAAAAAAAATTCACACAGAATATGGCACACGATTTGGGGATTCACTGTCTCATTGATGAATCCAAGTTTAAGAATCACTGGTGTAGCTAACAGTAAGCATGGAGCTAATGTCTAAATAGCAACACATGTTCAGTGCCAAAGGAAAGTCGGAGAATAAGACACACAGAGGCTCCCTGGAGGAGGAGCAATTGAACTTGATGGGTGGTTAAGGCTTATACAAGGAGAAAGGAGGAGGAATAGGAGAAACCAAGATTTTTTAAAAAGGCAAGAGTTCTTAAAGAATGATGACTATTATTCCAGGGATTAGGGGTAGGAGACAAAAACAGGCAGACTTTTGGGAAAGGTGCTACCAAACTTTTATCATTTTAGGAATAATTATTTTCTGTGGGCAGAAAATAGAGCAGGAAAGACCAGAACTAGGTAATCCAGTTAGTAAACCGTGATAATCATTTAAGAATGAGAGGAGCAGTAACAAAACTAAAATAGTTTAAATCAACATGAAATAGAGAAGACAGGGAGAAACATTATGAAGATAACCTTGAATGACCTTCTAAATTGGCGAATTATTCTGCGCAAGATGGATTTCTCACTCACATCACAGTACAATGTGGGTGAATGGGGGGACTTGAGGCATGCAGCATTTCAGGGGCCCAGGCCCCTTCCACCCTGTCGCTATGCACAGTTTACATAGTTCTCTGCTGGATTTTCCACAATGGCCAGTAGATGACAAAAGAGACAGGGGAGAGATTGGGTACATGGGTTGCATAAAACTTTTATCACGAGCCCAGAAGATAGTAAACATCCTCCTGCCCATGTTTTTGTTGACCAAAACAGCTTCCCATAACTATTGCGGGGCTGGGAAAATGTAGTGTACCTGCCCAGGAAGACAACGGAAGCAGTTTCTACAGCTGATAATAGAGGAAGAGGGGCAGGAAGTCATGAAGGACTATTTTCAGGCCTGGGAACTAGAAGATTGAGGGGATCTTTAATAAACATAAATACCAAGTTAATCTTAAATTGATCATCATTCACTTTGGATGTCCGCCTTACTGTCTAGAACCAATCACTGAATTCATTCATACAACCAAATAGCAAATACTGTGTGTGGCCATCCTGTGTGCCAAGGACTGGGGATTCTCTAGTAAATGGGGCACTATGATCCCCTTCATTGAAACAGTGCCAGAAGTGCCATGACTTCTTCCAATTCCATGGAGCCATGGATTATATGAACAATTTGTCTCTGTTATTACATCATGGGGTCCCAGAGGTCAAGATAACATCTTATTGGGCCTCCCCAGTGGCAAGGCAGTTAGGTGCTGTGCTGTGGAGCTGTTGGCAGCGGTGACACGAGTTAAATCCCCGGCCAGGGAGATTCCCACATGGCGCAGCAGACCTCTCTTGCCTCACCCGCTGCTCCCCTCAGCAGTGTGTTTCCATAGATCTGCCTGTTCTGCTCCCCACCCTTTCTCTGGTGAACTCTCGCTACCCCACACCTCTGGCCTGTACCCCAGCTTGTATGTATAAAAATAAATAATCTTAAAAATAACTGATGCCTTGTAACATTTGAATTGTATATATTAAAAAAAAAATCTTATTAAATAGCATTCCTTCCCACATACCTCAATATCAGTAGAAAAACCCAGAAAATGTGTTCAATGAACTAATATTCAAATGACTCAATGGTCCCTAGTGAATTACAAAATTCATAAAATAGAAGCCAGCCTCCCATAATGAGAAATGAACTGGAGTCAAGTGTCTTCATCTGTTGAACTGGCTTCTGCATAGTCTGTTAGTCTTGCCTTCCTGCTGTTAATACTATTCATTTGCATAGCAGTCAACATTTTGCAAAATATTTTCACATCCATTTTCTCACTTGATTCTCCATAGCAGGGAAATATAATCTTTTGCATTGGCTTGAAATTAATTTTCTATATGTTCATAAGCACATTTTGATTGCTCCTGATTAAGTTGTCAAACCAAAGAAGTCTGCTGAATTAAACACAAAGTCCCTCGAGTAGTAATCTGGAGAGAGTGTCTGGTCTCAAAGTGTCTTGGAATTGAGTACTTATCTGCTCATTTGGGACCAACCTTGAGGGGCCATCATCAGGTTTAAGGGAGATAAGGGTCCAGTGAGAACTCAGCACTAAGCAAACACTCCGTGAAGCTGATAAAGGTAAATGGTTCTTTCCTAACAATAGGAGCAAGGCAAGAATTACATTGAACAGATTAGCAAATTGAGGCCCTGAGAAACTGGGTTTAAGTAACTTTCCCAAGTCACAGAGTCAGTTGCCTTAAATCCCAAAATGAAGATAATTTCTAAGGCTTTATGGTCTTCCATGAAAGCCAAGGGGATCCAGCCCAATCCTGACCTCAATCCTAATTCAAACTCTAAATAAATGTTTCACACACACACACACCTCCCATCTCCTTGCTTTGAGCAGTTCATTCAGAAGTTCCAGTTCAACATTCAAATTTGAAAGACATAATGTTTTCCATTGGTTCGAAATTAATTTGCTGTAATTCACACCAGTGTATTTTGATTGCTTTTGATTAAGTTTAACAAACTAAAGAAGTCTGCCGAAATTAAACATCAAAGTAAACAATCCCTTTTCTAAGGCTCCTCATGCATAATTATCAGCCTTGTCATTCTTGCTAAATATATCCATTATGTGACAGCCCCCATGCTTAGGAGCAGTAATTAATACAGAATCCCAAAATCAATTCCAGAGAAATCCTCTAAAATCAAGGGAGGCTCATTTGCATAACTTCTAAAACTCATGAATGAATTGTTTTGAAACCAGAATGAAAAGAAAGAGGTTTTTACAGGCCAGGGTTCTTTGTAAAAATAAATAAATAAAACAGACTACATATTTAATATTGGGTTTGTTGTAAAGAAAAATAGGTCTTTGGTGAAAAGAATGAATAAACAGGTAAATGGCTCTTAGGAGCCGTCATTTTCTAGAAAGCCTCACCAAAATTAATGGCTAATAATTAACCACCCAAGCGACTAATGTGTTGAGAAAAGTTCACAGGCGGCTTTGTAACATTGCTGAAAATGATGAAAATTAAAGTTAATATCATTTCATTAAAATGTGGGAAATAATTTAAATATTGTTTAAGGGGGGAAAAAAGGACAACTCCAGGCCTCCATGTGTTTATTTTCATCCAGGGAAACCCAGGGAAAGCAGTGGCTGCAGCAGAGCCGTGGGCGGGCTCCAGGGCTGCTGGGAGGCTGAGGGAGGCCCCTGGCCAGGACCTAGGTCCCCACCCCAGGAAAGAGAGCAGCAGCTGCTGGACTCCCACCTCACCTGGGGGCAGCAGGAGGAGGGCCAGGTTGGTCAGTGCTGCCTCTGCCAGTGCCAGCTCCCCCGCCCCACTCCTCCTGCACAGTGATTATGAACAGTACCAAGAAATAGTATATTTATCAAGAGCTTATCAAACCGTGTGCTAAGCGCTGTTCTTGCATTATTGCTTTTAATTCTCACAATGACCCTGCAAGAAAGTTACTATTAGTGTCATCTTTCTCTAGAAGTTTCAGCAACTTTCTGAGGAGGGAGCTTGAGAGGGCAGCTGGCCTGGTGACCAAGAGGGCCTGTGAACCAGCCCTTGCAGAGCTGTCTCCTGAGCCGCCTTGGGGCAAGTTCTGCCTCCCTGCTGGATCGATCTGCAGCCACAGTGTGGCCCCTGCCAACACTGAGCCCCTGGGGGCCTGGCCAGCCCTGTGCCAGGTCTGCCCCAGGGGATGTCCTTCTCTACCTCACAGACAGGGGCCTGAGGCTACACTTCACCTAGAGCCAGGGAATGAAAATTAGGGAAAGAAACACATTCAGTGAGGGCCTGGTGTGGAGCGCTGTGCTGTGTGCCCAGCGGGAACCACACCAGTTAACTCTCACCATAACCCAGTGCATTTGCAGTTCTTCTCTCAGTTACAGAGAAAAATACTGGCTTGGAGAGGTAGGATTGATCCCTGGCTGTGAGTGGCTGAGGGGCCCAGTGCCCTTCTCCCCTCCAGCGCCCCAGAGCCTCCTGGCCCCACAGTCTAGCCCCCCCCACACCCCGGGCTCCCACACGTCCCTGTCTTGCTGTCATTTCCTGTTCTCTTTTTTATAGTAAACACTAAATGAAAAAATAAAATCAATGAGAAATAATAAGCATTTAAAAATTACTCCATAAAAAGGCAAACTTAAAAAGAGTAAAAATAAAAGTAGGGCTTTAAAAAATAATTGGGCAAAATCAGCTTAGGGGGGCTAGCCCAGGGGATTAATCTAAATTTTAAAATCAATGAAACCTTGCCCAGAGGCAAGTTGGAGGGGGAGGGAAGGGAGTCAAGGAGCATAAATTTTACAAAACGGGGGAAGATTTAGAGATTAGACTCCAGTCCCCAGGCTCCCCACGCCCTTCCTGGCAAAGTCAGCATTTATTGCACTGGTGCTTCCTGGAGGAGGTGGCATATTAACTGACCTTTAAAGTTTGGCTATGATCCAAAAAAAGCAGACTTCTCAGAAGAAAAATGTTTAAAAAAAAAAAGAGGAAAGAGATGGAGCAGTGCTTTGGAAGGGTCAGTAGCAAGCAGCCTAACTGTGACTAATTGCTCCCCAAGTGGAGGGATGATACAGAGGGGCTAAACGTAGGTTTGATACCAGTCTGGAAGAATTCCAAGTCCAACCCAGGAGTTCAGACCAAGGTCAAGTGGTTATTAACTATGGAACAAAGAGAGAGGGAGAAGAGGACCTCCAGGAAGTTTCCAGGTCACCTGTGGCTCTGTCCCAGCCCAGCCCAGGGCTAAAGGACAGCATCTCTGATCAAGGTCACACACTCGAGAGGCACCGGCAGGGCCAGGCCCTAAGGGACCAGAGTCCTTTGCTGAATCAGGAGTTGGCCCAGTTTTGCTTCCTGGAGTGATGGTGTGTCAGGAGGATGTAGCAGCTCCTTTACAGAACAACAATCTTCTTGGCAGGATGTGAGAAGTCTGGCGGGTTGCTGACCAGCCTCTAACCAGGGGTGGGCCTGGGGACCGACTCACAGAGCAGTGACAGCACAGGAGGAGAGCAGTGGAGACCACACGTGGGTGGTGGTGTGGGAGGGACAGCAGGAAGAATGTCCCCTGTACCCAGACAGACTTGGAACAAGCCAAGGTCCCACCATAATGTGAAAGCTGCAGCCCCTGCAGTAACGATGCCCCCTCTCCTGCGGCGGCACTTCCACGTCTGTCCCCTCTACCACCTCCCCGGCACGCAAGCGTACACACATGCACACACGCGAATGTACATGTGCACACATGCATCCAGTTGTCCGCAAGCTGTACACACACCTCCCGCGTCTGGAGGGGCCACACTTTCACAGGCATCATCAGCCACGTCTCAGTTCAGATGCTTCAAGTCTTCAGGGACCTCGGCAAAATTAGTAAAAAAAAAAAACATTTTAAAAAGGACGACGCAGTCATTTTCCCTCAGTGCTCACTCCATTTAAAGGACCGCGCTTCACTCTGATTATGTCCGCTCCCTCTTCTTTTGCTGGGGCAGGAGGATGTTAAAATCTCCTCTCTTTTAGGAAATGGTGGTGACAGTAGATGGCAGGGGTTTTATTCATGTCCTTTCTTGACAAAACACAAAACTCAATTTTGTGTTTTCTCTCAATTTCCGACCACTGTCTATTCCTCCTGGCCTGTGAACTCCATAGCCAGGAACCGTAGCCCTAGGTGAACCACACAGGTCCTGGAAAAGGTCAAGCCCTGATGCCCCCAGGAAATTGAATCCGGAAGCACCTTTCGACCCTGTGTCCCTCCGCCACATTTTCTGGGGCCTCTGCTTGCACATTCCGCTGCGGCCCTCCTGGGAAGCAATGCCGGGCCCTGTCCCACCACCCCACCGGGGGCTGTCTCCTGGGAGCCCCAGTCTACAAGCCCACCTTGGCGCTCCTGCTCAGGGGCGGGTGCTCCAGGAGCGCCTGCGTGTCAGTAGGGTCTGCCAGGCCGGAAGTGCTTCTGCAGTGCGGCGCCATCCCTCACTGAGATGGAGCAAACTGCGAGCAGTCTGACCTCAGGAAGGGGCTAACTCCATTCACTCCTCCTCTGTGCAGAGCCGATCCCTTAATGGCACCTGGGCAAATTCCCTAACTTCCTGGTCTATTTTGATTATTAAAAAGCTCAGTTAGTCTTACGCTTTGTCCAAGCTCAAGTTCTTTCCCTCCTCAGGCCTCTTCCTGAAGCAGCCTGTCATCACTCCTACCGTTCCTCTCCTGCGAGGACTGGTGGGCTGCATCTCAGGGACACCCTCCTTCTCAGAATAAGAGGCAGCATATTGCATTGGCAAGGGGGTGTTATGGACAGAGGTGTGTGCCCCCAGAAGTTACATGCTGAAACCTTAACTCCCTAATATATTTTTTTTGGAAACAGATACTTTCAGAAGGAGTTAAGGTTAAATGAGGCCGTAAGGATGGGCCCTGGCTCAGTAGGACTGATGTCCTTCCAAGTGAGGGAGCCCCCAGAGTGCGCCCCACATACGCAGAGGACAGGCCACAGGGAGCACAGCGGGAGGGGGCCCACCTCAGGCTGGGACAAGCACCTCACCAGCAACGACCCTGCCAGCATCTTGATCTCGGACTTCCAGCCTCCAGAATGGGGAAAAATAAATATCTACGGTTTAATTAATAAGTCATCTGTGTTCCCTTGACGTGGCAGACTGAGTGGACCGAGATGGGGGGTCTCCAGGTCTCTCTGCAGCTCATGGGCTTCGGGAAACCTCTGCCTGATGCCTCTGGGTATTTCATACCAAGGAATCCCTGTGGGTACCCACATCAGAAGGGAGATCCACATTCCTACATCTCTGTGAGTCACCAGCATTAGGGACAATTCTATAATGCCACATGGCATAAATTAAGAAATAGTCTTTGTCAGGGAAAAAAGCTTACAGGCCTGAGTCAGCAGGAGAAGAGAAAGCACAGGAGCCCATCCCCCCACCCTTCTCACAGAGGTGGAAATGTGGTCCCTCAGCTGACCACAAAGGCCACCTCCCCACCCCCCACCCCCACCTGCTGTCCCACTGGATGGGGCAGGTGTGAGACAATGTGTCCTGTGGTGTGAGAGTGGCATTAATTTGGTGCCAGGGAGTCTGGCTTTGGGGCACCTACTGTTTGCAGGATTGACTGGGGAAGCCAGACACCCAGAGGAAAGAGAGATACTGGAACCACCTTCCCAGGAATCCTGCTCATTCTCCAGTCACTGGGCCCTTCATTGCTGGTAACAGAGGGCAGGATGGCGCTATTTCAGCTTCTGTAGACCATGCCTCAATGCCCTCTGCAGGCAGGTGTGCCCACACTGAGCTCCAGCCTCTTGCTCTGTCCTCCAGGACCCTCCACACTGAGCTGGCCACGCCCCTTGGCCAGGCAGCTCACCCCATTTCTCCTCTCCCTGCTCCTACCCACAGGCTGCTCTGCTGACCTCCCACCAGCAGAGAACCCGGATGGGAGGCAGGCACCGGGCTCGACCTTCTTGTTTACCTCTAGCAACCCCTGCCAGCTGCCCCCCTCAACCCCCCTCGCTGCCTCACAGGCCATTCCAGGGGCAACACTAGAATGAGCCTGCCGCATATAGCTTAGCAAGAACCTAGCTGTAGGGAGAAGGGGCACATGCCCAGTTCCCATGAGCAACCATCCTACTCTCCTCGATGCCTTTGGAAGAGGCACCCAGATATAAGAGGGGAGATCCCAGAACCCCTCATGGACCAATCGGTCATGATGCCTCAAATTCCTGCTCTTGTTGGGTAAGGCCAGGGTGGAGACTGGGAGTGGCAGGGCCAGTTCCGCTAGTCCCTGGAGGGAGTCTCTGGGCAGAGTTGGGCCCCAGGCACTAATCTAAGCAAGCTGAGAAAACTACTCCACGTGCTGTCACAGAGGAGCCAGGGCAGGAGCTGGACAAGCACCCCTGCCTCCCCTGACAGCTGGCCCAGCCCCCAGAGGCCCTCTGAACCCAAACTCCGCCCTCCCATGTTTGAGGGGCAAAAATGCTCCCACCTGCTAACCCCAGACAACTGATCACAATAGAAAGGGTTACGTGGTGTCTTCTCCCCAAATCCAGATGTTGAAGTCCTAAGCCCCCGTACCGCAGAATGTGTGTCTGCAGACAGCATATTTAAAGAGGTAAAATGAGGTCACCGGATCAGGCCCTAGCCCACCATGACTGTGTCTTTACAAGAGGAGGAGACGCAGACACAAGCACACAGCGGGAAGACCTTGTGGGCACACGGCAAGGACACAGCAGCGCGGCAGCCGAGGAGAGAGACCTCGGGAGATGCTAATCCTGCTCACACCTTAATCCGGGACTTCCATCCTCCAGAACCAGAGGAAGTAAATGCTGATTAAGCAGCCAGTCCGTGGTGCTAAGTACAGGTCGTGCTCACCGGGAGAGACGCTTTCCTGTCCTTTTCCTCACTTAGTCTCATCAGAGGACTATGAGTGGTACAGCAAGGGTTTCCGTTCCCATTTAAAAGTAAGGCTACTGAGGGGCCTCCCCGGTGGCGCAGCGGTTAATCGCTGCGCTGTGGAGCTGTCGCAGAGGTGACGCGAGTTCGACGCCCAGCCGGGGAGAATCCCACATGGTGCGGCAGACCTCTCCTGCCTCGCCCGCTGCTCCCCTCAGCAGTGTATTTCTGATCTGCCTGTTCTGCTCCCCACTCTGTCTCTGGTGAACCCTCTCGCTGCCCCACACCTCTGGTCTGTACCCCAGCTTGTATGTATAAATAAAAAATAAATCTTTGAAAAAAAAAATAAAAGTAAGGCTACTGAGATGCAAAGCAGACAAGTTATCCGGGAGGACTTCAGGCTCCCCAACATCCTGGTACAGCACTCCTCCCCTTTCACCAGGTTCAGTCAGGCTGGGCATAAGCTGTCTAGGGCACCACAGACCTTAGCTGCCTCTCCACCGCTCACCAGGCCTTGGGGGAGGCTCAGGCTTGTCTCCCACCCTGACCCTGCACCATCCCTTCGGACCTCCTGCCCCTGCACCCCCCCAGCAGGAGGCTCTGGGCTGCCTTGCCCAGGGGGATCTGCTTCTGTGTCACCATTTCCTGGGACACCAACATCCACCTTCGTGGCAGGGTGAGTCTGCACGGGCTTGGCTGGCAGCTGAGCGGAAGTTAATAGCAGCCGAGCAGGCCAATGAGCAGCTGGATGCTAATGGCTCCAGGGGGTGGGTGCTGGGAGAGTTGTTAGTGAAGGGGATACCTGTGTCGCGGACCCTGAGGTTCGCAAAGAGAGTAGGAAGAGGGTTGCTGGGGACCAGGGGCACAGAGGAGGAGAAAGGAGAAGTGAAATGGGGTGGGCGGGGGAGAAAAGAGGAGATGGAAGGAGTGAGCACAAGAAATGCAAAAGAGAGCCAGAGGGGTGATTGTCCCTAGTGGGGCTCCCTGACACAACAACCAGAGGAAACAATGTCCTCAACTCCCCGCCCAGTCTTGTGGGTTTTGTTCAATCTTTGAAATGCAAAGAGCCATTCAGACCCCCAGAGAAGGACCCACTCTGCCTCTCTCCTCGCCTTCACTCTCAGGGAAATCCTTTCTCCACCTTGCTCTTTCACCCACATTTTCTGACCTCTCATGACAGCCCCCGCCCCTTCTCAGCAGCACAAATGCATGCTTTCTCCTATTGATCTGCTGTCTCTCAGCATAAAGCATGCAGGCCAAGCACTCTGCACAACATTCTTTCTGTGGGTGGCTGTACAGCTGGTAAATGTGTGAAGCACGTGTAGGCTGTAAGCAAAACCCCCCAGACACAAGCACCTCTCACTGTGGTGCAGATGCTCCCTCGGGTCTGGGCTCCCGACAGTCATGTGTGTACACACGGTCACTTACAGTGGCCTCGGCCCATTGACCTGCCATCAAAGGGAACCTCACAGAAATAATGCCACCTATTCTTGAAACAGTTCGCAGGGGACTCCTCTCCCTGCTTTTCTGAGCAGAGAGTGCTCAGAGATGCGGTGTTACTGAACACCATTTATTGAGCATCTATTATATGCAGGGATTTCAGATACTCTGATTTTTCCAACAAAGCTTGGACTAGACATTTATACCCTTACTTTAAACATAAGGACACTGAGATTTGACTAGGTTAGAGAACTGTACATGAGTCCGACTAAAGGTGCATGTCCAATCTGAGGACAAAGCCAGTGCTATTTGACTTGCCTTGGAAGGGGATTCATGCCTCAGTCAACATACAGCCCAGCCACGGCTGACATATGCTCTTCACCATGAAATTTAACCTGCCTAGTCTCATACGTCATTGTAGTCTCAAAACTCAGCATTTTGTTCTGGGTACAGAAGGGATTCAATAAATGGCGATGGGTAGTAAGAAAGTCATACAGGTCGACAAGATCTTGACTAACCAGAATCCTGCCAACTCAGACCCTCACTTAGCTAAAACAAAAGTGTGAGTTTTTATTTCAAGTGAAACAGGCAAATCACAGCAAAATAGACTTGTTTCTGACTATAAAATTATGAAGAGGTCCCTTCGTTTCAGGTCAGTGGACTAGGTAGGCAGTGGAGTAGGTTGAGTGTGTGTGTGTTTGTGTGGGGGTCCCACTCCTATGGCCTGTGTGTCCATCTACTGTCTTGCTCAAAGAGAACTAGTAAATGCAAGCTTGAGTCCAAGGTCCCAGAAATTCACATGCAATAGAATCAAAAGGTATGATGAGGCCTACTACATTCTGACAATTTCACTAGGTATGAATAGTCTAGCATTAAAATAATGGTCCCAGCATGTGCAATACATTGTAGTAACTGACGCAGAAAAGTACACAGGAACTAAAAGAGAACTTTCAATAGTCAGGGTGGAAAAGTAGAGTCTATTGAGTTAACTCTCAGTTAACTTGACAATTCAATTACCTACTAACCAGTCTCAGTTAATAAAGGTTACAATGCAATTGGGATTGACTCTACAGATTACTTATACTCTGATGACCAAAATGCTGCACAAATATGTCCTTTCCTAGAGGTAAAACAGAAGTGTGGTTTTTAATTCTCAACAGTTTCACCCCACAAATCAATTGAATCAGCAGATATTCCAATACCACCTCCTTCGGAGTATATTTTTTAGTATGAGCAGTGGGTTGGAAAGAAACCAGACTACATAGTCAGCTCAGGGCTGAGCTCAGCCAAGGCCATCTACTTACTACCAGTTTATGACACTAAACCTCATCTTCTGCCTCTCTAGAGAGGGCCTACCAACACAGACGCCCTGCCCCGGAGTGACTTATTTATTCATGTAGCGCCTCACCTTGCTCCAGATTCACTTTAAGGAGCCTTATGAGATTATATTAGGGTGATAAGATAAAGCTTGAAATTGACAGAAAAAAAGAAAAAGAATTCAGGTAGAAACCAGAAATGAAGCTGGAAAAAATGAGGGTGACAAAGATCTAGAGTCAGCCACACACATTATAGAGTTGACCCCAAACATTACAGAAGTCAATATGGAATGAGAACATTAGTCATCTGTGTAATTTACAGAATTCCTAAGAGCACATGATCAGCGGTAGAACTGTAGTTGGCACTGAGTCCGGAGAGGAATGCTTTGTGGAAGCCTCTTAGTAGGACTCTACTGGACACAACGAGCCGCACCCTGTGGGAAAGGCTACCACACGTTTTCAGCATCCCAGTATGGACTGAAGTATCCCAGTAAGGTCATTAGTGGAAGAAGGACTGGAGGAGGCAACCTGGGAAGGACAGAGGGGTGAGAGCTCAGTGCCCAACCCCCGTGATATGACTAGACCTGAATAGATTTAGACTATTTCTATTTTAGACTCCTAGTTGTCACTTGAACAACTTCATTGAATACTTTTCCTTTTTTTAAAAGTCATTGATGAAAGATAATAATCTCATGACTGTTCACCCTGAAAATCACCTGCAGTGTAGCTAGTCTGAGTTGCCACTTCAAACCCATGCACCTTATAGCTATCAGAGCCAGGAGAGCATGGCATCCTCTAGGAACCGAGCTGAGGAGTAAAGAGAGTGACTGAGGAGATGC
The DNA here is from genome assembly GCA_004024925.1 of Scalopus aquaticus. Lineage (NCBI taxonomy): Eukaryota > Metazoa > Chordata > Mammalia > Eulipotyphla > Talpidae > Scalopus > Scalopus aquaticus. The sequence continues at coordinate 188,769 of PVIJ01000830.1, forward strand.
CCTCTCTCCTCCAACCAGAGGAGTCAACAGTCAGGCACAGCTGATAATTGCCTTGGTAAGGAACCTAGGTCAATTCCAACCTACAGGTGACCAGGTGAGCAAGACTACACTCTAGGCAGTAGCCCTAAGAATTACAACCTGGAAATTTTTAACTCGATATGCACAGGAACAAAATGAACTTTCATAGCCAAACCTCATATGCCAGGCTACCTTCAAACTCTGCACGCATTGAGCCATCTGAGCTTACCAAGGGGAAAGCCCTTTTGCTGTTCAAGGATGAAGAATTTGAGGCACAGGGCCATGCAACCAAGGGGTGGGATAACTTAGATTTCAATGCAGGCAGCCGGAACCAAATCCCACACTCCTCACAATGCAGTATTTTTGTTAATAAAGCAGTTAAAACATTGGAGATAGCTACTAAAATCAGTACTGCTGCTTCTGAGGTCATTGCCCTGGAGGTGTCCTTGTGGCTGTGGGTAGTTATCAGACCTGGGGCAAGGCAGTAAGAAATAGGATGTGAACATGAAACCACGTGTGGGCAGCGAGGGCCCATTCACCCAGAAGATCATGTCATTAAGACACAAACTGAAAAGGTGGGGTTCAAAATGACTTCACGGTCCATCTACTAAGCCTGATGGCTACTATAACACTGTGGTACCAAAATGTAAGTATCAATAATCATGGGTTTTTGATTAGCTAGTATATTAGTTCGTAATCAATGTGAAGACCAGGGAAGAATCAACAAAAATTCTACACAAGCTAATATTATTCTGGGTGGACTTTACTACCAAGTGGTTAGTGGTTAAAAACACAGTTTGTGGGCCTCCCTGGTGGCGCAAGGGGTTGAGTGACGGCACTGTGGGGCTATCTGCAGCCACTGCAGCACGAGTTCAATCCCCAGCCAGGGAGCTAACACATACAGCGCAGCAGACCTCTCCTGCCTCGCCTGCTGCTCCCCTCAGCAGTGTATTTCGGTCAATCTGCCTATTCTGCTCCCCACTCTGTCTCTGGTGAATCCTCTCACCCCTGCACCTCTGACCTACACCCCAATTTTTCTATGCAAAAATAAATAAAGCCTTTAGGGAAAAAAAACACAATTTGTGGTTGAAAGGGTTTATGTAAAAGCCTGCCCCTTCTCACCGAAAACTGTCTGAAAACCCCAGACTTCAATTAGTTCATCGAGCACCTGTCTGTGAGAGAAGAAGAGAGACATCTTTTTAAAACTTGGGATAAACTATCATCTTTGTCATTCAATAAATCAATATTCACAGCCAGTAAAAGTGAGAAGCTACTAGAGCTGGGGATCTGCCAATCAATGGTGTCCACTGTGTGTGGCTGCAGGTTCACACATGTGAGGGGCTTCCCCAAGGGCAGTGGGGTCTGGACACTGGGGAAGGAGGCTCTTAGCTAAGTCTGTGAGCTCAGCGGGAATCCCGGCCCCAGGGCCTGGCTCTCCAGGCTCTGTGCTTCATTAATTGTCCTGAAACCTGTTTTTATTATCAAATATCAGCAGTATTTGTCATCTCACTAAGTTTTATCACAACTAAGTGTTTTTCATGCAACGTAAAATTTCTAGCCGACTTTAAATTCCATAAGGTCGCAACATTTTTTTGTACAAATCTTCACCAATCCAGTTAATTCTGTGTGTGTATTTTGGAGGGGAGGGGGTTGCTTGCTTATCTTCCATTAAATAGCTCCTGTCAACTTAAACACAAAGAGGGTAATGACTCACTTTTGTTGAAATATTTGGCAACTGAACCCAATTTTAAGATTTTTAAACCTTGCTCATAAGTGAGACCTTTACCTCAAGGACCCAGAGAGAAAAAATATGTTGAAATACTAAAGAGTTTGAAGCTCTTCTTATTCAACTCTTTCAACCCCTTCACTTTCCCAGTACAAAGTTTAGACCAGTGGTTCTAGGACAGTCATATCATGGTTTAAACAAAAGGAACATGTTTCTTTCCTACATTATCCACCTTTGTATGCTCTTAAGCCAAGGGTGGACTTCAGCAGTCACTGGTGCTGGGGCTGTCGCAAGAGAGAAGAGGCATGGCTAAAATTTCCCCAGGCGTGTTCCACAGGTGGCCATTCACGAGCACAGTTTCATCCCATAAATTAATTTGTTGGAAAGTTTCCCTTTCAATTGGATCAACCATCTCCAAGGATTTGCTTCATGAAGAAATGTTCTGCCCATCCCTTGGTGGGTCCTAGCGGACCCCAAGCATAGCAGCTGCCAATTCAGGTGCTCAAGATGCCCCCTCAAGAAAAACAACCCCAAAAGGAGAACAAATAAATAAAGTTCAAAAGAATATTATTTTTACAAGACCATGTATCCAATCATGCCACACATGCCCTGGCAGGGGAATCTGAGAGTTAAGACAAATCACATCTGGCTTGCCAGGGAACAAGATCAACACTAGAAGAAAAATATGCCTGTCAGATGAGCTGGGAGATCTGACAGCAGTTTCCCCTAGTTTGACAGCGATAAGAGTGGCCAGTCCACCTTTACTTCTGCCAAAGTTATTTTTTCCCTGATGACTGGAGAGATGAAAGATCTAAAACTGTAAGTATGAGCAGGTGCATTTATAAAATCTAGGCTCTTAGAGAGGAGAAATATTTATTTAAAAAAAACAAACCTTCAAAATAGTAAAAGCCTCCAAGCTATTATTTCTGGGGGCCCAAGTGACCATATTCCCAGGAGGCAATTGTAGTCACTGTGGTGTTCACCCCAGATGTATACCAGATTTTAAAAATGTTGACATTGATTTTTCTGGTTGGCTGAGCCCCTTTCAAGGTGTCTTCTTTTTTGGTACAAACAGGTCTCCTAGTTGGCAGGCAAAATCAATCCATCAAAAGAAAGGTTTTCAGAGGGGTTGAGATTATGCTGGAAGGATTATAGTCCAAGGATATCACCCATAGGCTATTACCAAAAAACAAGGAATCAAATGCTTTTCTAGGAAACCTAAGGGTTGTGGTGAGACCACCCACTAATTAGGACTAAGTCAAAGAAGTGGCTGTGTCAGAGTTTGATGGCAGCAGATGGGAAGGTGAGCCCATTGGTTAATGGTGGGAAACAAACCTTGAGAGGAGAGAGCGGCCCCAGGAGGGAGCCTGACGGGGATTTAGAGCATGAGCTCTGTGGAGTAGGAGCTCACAGATGATTGTGCTGCCTTAGGGACTCTGCCCTCCACTGGTAAGTGAGCCCTCATCTCAGACTCCTATAGTTTGTCCTCAGAATTAAGTTCAAGGCACAAAGCAATGTACCCATGATCTGACAAGGAAACACTCACCCCTCAGAGGTGCATGGAAGCACAAAACCAACAAGCATCTAACCCTTTTTAACAGTCCCATCAGGGTGACCTTGGCCCCAGTGGCAGACCACGGGAGTCAGGGAGAGTCATACAGCAGAACGGCCTCTCATAGTCCTGCCAAGAAACGAAGTTCCACAACTGGGCAGTAAGCTGGGAGCAACTATGTGACTCTCAGGAGTTTCTATTGAGAATATTATTATATTAGTTTTCATCAAGGCAAAGCAAGGAAAATCCAAACATATCTCTCCTGGGATGTTACTATTTGCCATCTCTTGTCATGTCATGTCATGAGTCATGTCACCTGATTGGTTCAGGATACTGTAACAAAATACCATCGACTGGGTGACTTAAGCAACAGAAAATTATTTTCTCACAATTCTAGAGTCTGGAAACGCAAGGTCAGTTTGCCCACATCAGTTCCTGGTGAGAGCTCTCTTTCTGACTTACAGTTGCCCTCCATCTTGCTGTCTGCTCACAGTGGTTGTGAGAGGAGAAAGAGAGAGGGTGAGAAAAAAAAGGGGGAGAGAGAGAGAGAAAGAGAGAGAAGCTCTGGTGTTTCTTCTTATAAGGGCGCTAATCCCATCATAAGGGCCACACCCTTATGATCTTATTCAATTCTAATTACCATCCAAAGTTCCCATCTCCAAATATTATCACAATCGCACTGGGTATTAAGACTTCAACATATGAATTGGAGGGATGGGTACACAATTCAGTTCATAAGAGCATATTTTGCCATAAATCCAATAATTCTGTTATCCATCTTTGTTAATAAGCAACACTGCTTTAACATGTCAGCCCATAAATATTTGTGGCTGTGAAGCTATAGTTCTGTAAAAGCAATTAAAAGACATAATAGACAAAATACGTGGCTAGAATAATTGCTCATCAAATATTAGTCCCTCACCCCGCTGCCCCACTCTTTATTTCCAAAGTCAATTTCCAAACACTGTGCCCTTACTCTAAACCTCAAATGCCTTCCAAATTCTCTGTTCCAATCCAATTAAAACACCTGATTTCTAGAAACTGCAGAGAGAACAGAAAGTTCACCGCACAAGGAAAGATCTGACAGGCACTACTGCAGAAAAATGGAAACAGAATAAGAATAAGAAAATCTCTCACCCACAACATTCGCAATGACATACAATTCTTGAAACTTTTATGGTGCTAGATGCAGGAGGACACATGGAGAATGTCCTTAAAGAGATCACATTACTTTAAAAGGAAGCAATGTAACTTAAATGGTTCTGACTTTAAGTGCTAAAGGGCTTGGAGAGAGATCTGGGTCAGTCAGAGCAATCAGAGAAGGATATATGAAGGAGGACATATGGGAACTGGAGCTTGAAAGATGGGAAAACATTCAGAAAAGAGAAAGTTTTGTCAGGCAGGAACTAGAACAGGCGGAAACAGAGATTTATAGGGGGGAAGGGCACAAGGAGACAGGTGGCTTGAACAGTGTCAGATGCATTCACTGATTCTTCCTTTCATTCATTAATATGTATTAAGCACCTACTATGAGATGGGCACTATTTCAACAAAAAGTAACTCAGTAGTAAAACAAACAAACAAAATCCCTGCTCTCATGGAACCTACATTCTAGTAAGAGAGAAAAATAAATACATAATGTCAGGTGGTGATAATAGTTATGAAGAAAAATAAAGTGTTAAGAGAAACTAGCATTTCTCCAGTTCAGTAAAAGAGACCTTCCTACCTGATCCATTCAAAATACTGACAAAATACATAGTGCTACGGTTTTTAAGACACTGAACATGAGGCAACAATAGATGACGATTCCTGAGAGATAACAAGTAAACAACATGAACTCTACTGTAGTTCCAGTTTGAGAGCGTTTCCACATCACACAAGGCACAAGGAGGGGAACCCAAATAAGTCCAGCAGACTCCAATAGTTGAGGAGACAGAGTTGAGATTCTAGAGAGACCGAGGCAGCTAGAGTTTCCAGGATAGAGAAGAGAGATGAACAGAAAGATATCCCTGAGACCATGAGAATGGTCCCATTGATTAGCTAGCCAAGTACTAACCTTCTCATGAATGTGGAAAATAGGTACGAACAGATAAAGAACCATCCAGAAGGATTAGAAGGACCAGTGCCAAGTGTACACATAGGACCTATTCCCACCAGTGCCTATTCCCACCAGTCATATTGTAAAACCTCATAATTCATAATTCTAGGATCTTGCCTCAATAGTGTGAATTACTAAGCCCTAAACCAAGCTCTACTTTGGTCCCACCTGTTAGATCTTATGTAAAAACCCAAAAGTTCAAACTATTTCCAAGTCACTTAACTTCATCACAGAACAAAGTTCAAGAATACGTATATGAAAACAAAACTATCAAGCTCTCACAAAGGTAAAATTCACAATAATTGGCATCCAGTCAAAATTACCAGGAATAAAAAGAAATAGTAAAATATGGACCACAACAAAGGGAAAAATTATTAATTGCAATCAACTAAGAACTGACATAAACAATAAAATTAGTAGATAGAATATTAAGCAGCTGTTATTACTGTATTTCAAAAAGTTAAGTAGGCAGCACATCATCGAGAAAGAAAGGAAAGGGGAAAGGACATTGAGAGAATGAGAAGGAAGGAAAGAAAATGGTGTCCACAGATCACAAAGCCTACAGCCAAGCAGTGGCCCAGCAGGGCTACAGTACTGATACCACGCAACCCACTCAAGGATGTGCACAGACCACCAAGGCACATGCGCAACAAAGTCATGAAACCTGAGGACAGCCCCCTGCCGTCAGCTACACCCAGGCTCAGACCACTCCAACCTATGGACAGACTGTCTACATAACTTCTGTGGACAACCCCCCATGGACTGCAGACTCCTACTACCCCCAGCCATGCAGTCATCCTGTCCAAGAAAAGGGCACTGGTGCTTATGATGCCACCACTGCTCTAGTCACTACCACCCAAGCCTCCTATGCAGCTCGGTCTGCCTGTAGCACCCATTGTTTAGCCAGCCTATGGGCAGCAACCGGCAGCCACTGCACCTGCAAGATCACAGGATGCTAACAAGCCAGCTGAGACAAGTCAACCTCAACCCAGCACTGGGGTTACAACCAGCTCAACCTAGTATATGGACAGAGTAACTACAGCTATCCCCAGGCACTGGGAGCTATCCCACCAGCCAGTCACCATACCACCATCCTAACCTACTACCAGCTAGTTATGATCAAAGCAGTTACTCTCAAAAGAACACCTGTGGGCAGCTAAGCAGCTATGGGCAGTAGAGTAGCTATGGTCAACAAAGCAGCTGGGGCAGCAGCTGCCTCTAATAACCCCCATTCCCAAGCTGGATCCCACAGCCAGGTTCAAGCCAATCTAGCCCACTGAGCAGCGGCTACAGGGAGCAGAGCTCATCCCGGCAGGAATGCTCCAGTAGTATGCTCCAGTAGCATGGTTTGTGAGCAGGATTCTAGAGGGTTTTCTGGTCCAGGAGAGAACCAGAGCATGAGTGGCCCTGATAGCCAGGGCAAGGGAAGAGGGGGATTTGATCACGGAGGTTTGTGCCAAGGTGAGTGCAGAGGAGGACAAGGTGGAGTGGGCCTTAGAGAGAGCGCTGGCTTCAATAAGCCTGGGAGGCCCATGGACAAAGGACCAGCTCTTGATCTAGCCCACCTTTAGAGCCAGATGACAGCTCTGACAACCGTGGGATTTATGTGCAAGGATTAAATGACCACGTGACTCTAAATGGCCTGGCAGACTTTTTTGAGCAATGTGGAGTTGTTAGGATGAGCAAGAGAACCTGAGAGCCTGACCCACATCTACAGACAAGGAAACACCTTGGTGTCCAGTGAAGACCCCCCAATGCCATGGCTGCCCTTTGATTGGAAAGATTTTCAAGGGAGAAAACTTTAGTTTCTCTTGCTCAGAAGAAGCCTCCAATGAACATCATGAGGGGTGGCACACCACCCTGTGAGGGCAGAGGGATGCCACCATATCTCTGTGGAGGTCCAGGGGCCCAGCAGGTCCTGAGGCACCAATGGGTGCATGAGACACCAAGCTGGAGAGAGAGGAGGCTTCCCCCCAAGAGGGCCCTGAGATACCTGAGGGAACCCATCCCAGGGTGGAAACATACAAGACCGAGCTAGAGATTGGCAGGGCCCCAATCCAGGGTTTGGGATCCAGAACTTCATCTGGAGAACAAAATGCAACCAGTGTAAGGCCCCAAAGCCTGAAGGCTTTCTCCCACTATCCATTTCGCCCCGCATGGTGACCACAGCAGTGGGGGCCTCGTGGCATGCTAAGAGAAAGAGGTGGCCTCATAGACCATACTGGCCCTGGTAGAATGTTCAGAGGCAGTCATGGGGGAGGCAGGGGTGGCTTCTGTGCAGCCAGGGCATGGCCAAGGTGTCTTTGGAGGAGAAATATGAGTTGGTTGATGGGGGTGGTGGGAGGTCAGCATGGAGGGGAGGGGTGGTGCCTGGACCTTTGATGAAACAGATGAGAGGGACAAGAGGCAGACATGGAGGACTTGAAAACTGGATAAAGGCAAACAAGAACAGAGACAGGCCCTACCAGATGCAGAGACCCCACAGAGTTGCATTACTGCCAGATTTATTTTTTTAAACCTGAAAATGCTTTAAATTTCTAAATTCCATATTTATAATGTTGGCTACAACATCATGACTTTTCCTTGTCTGTACTTTAGTAGCTTCACCATTTATGAGGAAACATTAAAACAAGTTAAATGGTAGTATGCTGAGCTTTTGTTCCCCCTTCTTTTAAAGAGGGTTGTTTAAGACTAAACAATGGGAACCACTGAGCATGCTCGTATCATTGTGGAGGCCAAAGAGGGCCTCCAACTGTAACAAATCACAACAATGGTGGTGGTTTTTTTAAATAAAATTCTAAATGTTTGTAAAGTCTTTAAGTCGAGTTATGAAAAGCTTACTAGAGATATGAAAGATACCCAAAAAAGCTGGAATTGTAAAGATGAAAAGTACAGTATGTGAGATAAAATTGAATGGTGTGGGATAAATAAAAGACTTAATATTGTAGAAAAAATATTAGCAAATTTTTAATACATAGCAATAGAACCTATCAAAGTAAAATTCAGGGAGGAAAAAGTTTTAAATAAAAAGAGCATCTGTAATCTGTGAACCATCTGCAAGTGGCCTCCTATATATAAAATTGGAATTAAAGAAAGAGAAGGAAAAAGGAAAGACAAAAATATGTTAATATTGACTGAAATTTTTCCCAATTTGATTTAAGAAAAAGCTATAAACTCATAGATTCTAGACTCTCACAAACACCAAGCACAAGGAACATGAAGAAAGCTATGTCAAAGTACATCATAATCAAATTTCTCAAAACCAATATTAAACAGAAAAATCTTAAAAACAGCCAGAGGAAAAAACTGCATGTTGTGTACAGAGGAGTATGGATACTATGACAACAGATATCTCATCAGCAACAGTGAAAGCCAAAAAGCAATGAAGCAACATCTTTAAGTAGCTGAAAGAAAAATTTGTCAAGCTATAGTTCTATAGAAGCAAAACAATATTTCTCAAACAAAGGCAAAATAATGACTTTTGAGACATGAAAACTGAAAGAATTCATCACCAGCAAACCTGGTATACAAGAAGTGGTAAAAGAAATTTCTGTAGGCAGAAAAATATGATAAAGGCAGAAATATAGATCTATAGAAAGGAATGAAGAACTGAAATATGGTAAAAATGAGTAAATACATCACATATTTTTATTTAAATAGCTTTAAAAGACAATTAATTATGCAAAAATAATAGATTAATGCGGATTTATAACATACCTGAAAGTACAATTTATGGCCCAATAACACAAAGGTGAGAAATGGAATCATGCCATTGTAAGGTTGTTATATTATACATGGAATACTACATTATCACTTAAAGTTAGACTGGTAAGTTAAATCTGTATGTAATAAGCCCTAAAGCAGCCACCAAAAAACTAAAAACTTATAGTCAGCTTACAAATGGAATAATAAAAAAAAATCAATCCTAAATGAGATAGAAAATAGAAAAATAAGAACACAGAACTGATGTTAAAAATGGAAAATTAGCAAGATAATAGATTTAAATGAAACTATATTAAAAATCACATTAAATGTAGATGGTTTAAATATTCCAATTAAAATAGAGATCATTAGATTGATGAAAAAAGCAAGACCCTACTGTATGCTTCCTACAAGAAACATATACTTTAAATATAAAAGCACACCATGATAAAGCAAAGGGATGGTACAAGGATATGCCATGTTAACATTAGCGAAAAGCAAGTTGGAATGGCTATAGTAATACCAGATGTAGATTACAGAGAAAGAAACATTAGAGGCAAAGAAAGTCATTTCATAACAATAAAATGGTTGATTCATCCAGAGAACCAAACAATCACAAAATAGTGATGCACATAGTAATAAAGTTTAAAAATACACAAACCAAAATGTGATAAAACTATAAGGAAACAATATTGGTGTTAAGAATATCAATACTTATCTCTCAGTAGTTGATAGAACAAATAGATAGGAAATCTCTAAGGATATAGAAGATTTAAGCAACAGTATCAACCAACTTAACCCAACTAGTATTTATAGAAAACCCCACAACCCTCAGAAAAAAATGGAATACATATTCCTTTTGAGTACATACAGAACATTTTCTAAGATACACCATATTTGGAACCATAAATATAAAGTCTAATAAGTGTGAAAGAATTCAAATTGTACAAAGTATATTTTCTCACCACAATGAAATTAAATCCAGGGAAATCTCTGGAAAATTCTCCAATATTTACCAACATACTTGTAAACAACCCACAAGTCAAAGAAAAAATTGAAATAGCTAGCATTGCTGAATGAAAATGAAAACAACATGGCAATATTTGCAGGATGATGCTAAGACACCAGTTACAGGAAAATTTATAGCACTAAACATATTTTGGGGGAAAATGGTTTCAAAACATCATTTTTCACCTTAAGAAACTACAAAACTGCAAAACTACAAAAAGTAGAATAAGCTGAACCCAAAATGAGTAGATGAAATCATAAAATGAGAAGCAAAAAAAATAAAAAATAGAAACAAGAAAGCAATATTTAAAAAATCAAGGAAATCAGTTCCTTTTTGTTTTTAATTTTATTTATTTTTGTGTAGAAGAAATGGGGTGTAGGCCAGAGGTGTGTGCGTGAGAGGATTCACGAGAGACAGAGTGGGGAGCAGAACAGGCAGATTCACTGAATTTCACTGCTGAAGGGAGCAGCAGGCAAGACAGGAGAGGTCTGCTCCCTGGCCAGAGGCCTTACCAGTGATAGCGTTGAGACTTAACCGCTAGGCCACCAGAGAGGCCCTCAGATAGTTTCTTGAGAAGCTGATAACATTGACTTGTTTCTAGCAGACTGATACTGGAAAAAGGGGAGAAGACACAAAATACCAATATCAGGGATGAGAGCTACGCCTTCCTGCAGATTCTACATATATTAAAAAGACAATACAGGAATATGAAAAACTTTATGCCAATAGCAAATGAAATGGATATTTCTTGAAAGGGACAAGACCAATGCTCAATCAAGACGAAGTCAATAACATGAAAAACCTGAAACCTATTAAAAAAAATTTCTTCCCATAAAAGAATTTCCAGATCTAGATGGTTCACTGGCAAGTTCTACCAATTTTTTTTAAGTTTTATTTATTTACGCATACAAGCTGGGGTACAGACCAGAAGTGTGGAGCGGCAAGAGGGTTCACCAGAGACAGAGTGGGGAGCAGAACAGGCAGATCGACGGAAACTCACTGCTGAGGGGAGCAGCGGGTGAGGCAGGAGAGGCCTGCCGCGCCATGTGGGAATCTCCCCAGCCGGGTGTCGAACTCGTGTAGCCACTGCTGACAGCTCCACAGAGCAGCGCCTAACCGCTGCGCCACCGGGGAGGCCCCTCTACCAAAATTTTAAGGAACAAATAATATCGATTGTATACAAACTCTCCCAGAAAATTGAAGAAGAGAGCTACTCCCCAACTCATTCTCTGAGATCAGCATTATGCTATAAAAGCAAAACCAGATAAAGACATTATAATAAAACGCAATTCAGTATCCTAATAATTGGATGTCCGTAGGCAAACAACCAGGCTCCATTCTAAATATTTACATTATATACAAAAATTGACTCAAAGTTGATCCTGAACCTAAATATAAATCTTGAAATTATAAAATTTCTGGAAGAAAAGAAAACCTTTGTGACTTTAAGTTAGGAAAAGACATGATCCATAAAAAAGTAGAAATTGAAGAATTTGAGACTGAAAAACTGGACTTCCTCAAAATTTTAAACTTCTGTTCTTTAAAAGACAGTCAAGAACATGAAAAGAATGCCATAGAAAAAAGTTACATGTTTAATTTTTAAAAATCATATCCAGAATACATAATGAACTCTCAAAATTCAGTAATGAGAAAAGACAACTTAATAAAATAATGAATTGCTGAAGACACCGTAATGTGACTCCCTAATGAATCATGTTCTGGTATAATCATCTCCCTTCAGTGCCAGTAGAACTATGACTTGCTTTTAACCGATAGAATATGGTAAAGGTGATGGAATTCCATTCTCATAATAACTTTATGGTCATAAGATTATATTTTAACAGACTGGAGAGGGAGAAAAATTCAACTGCTAACCTCAAGGAGAAAACAAAGTGTGATGTGAACTGCCTGTGGAGAAAACCATGTGGCAGAAATGCGGACAGCCTGGAGGAGCCAGGAGTGGTCTCCAGGTAAGAATGTGACTAAGAAACTGGGGATCTCAGACAATTACTAGGAAGTGAACGCTGCCAACATGTAATCAGCTTAGATAAGGATCCTTCCCTATCAAGCCACTGGAAGAGATAGCCACCTGGGGCAACCCTGAGCACAGGGCTGCTCACCCATGGAGATCAAGAGATCGTAATTGTTGTTTTAAGCCACTAAGTTTGCCATTATTAGTCTTGCAGCACCAGAAAACTAATACAATAGACAAACATTTTCAATAGACATATCACCAGATAAGATACAGGGGTGGCATGCAAGCACATGAGAAAATGCTAAACATATTTAGGAAAATTCAAATTAACACTATGAGATAGCTACACACCTTTTAGCATTGCTCAAAGTGTTGGCAAGAATGTGAAGGAACTAGAATTCACGTACACTGTTTGTTGATCTGTAAAATGGTATAGCTGCTTTGATTTAGAAAACAATTTGACTGTTTCTTGAAGAGTAAACACATACATATCATCTCACCCAGTCATTACTCGCTAAGATATTTACCCAAGAGAAAGGGAAGCATATGTTTGCACAAAGCCTTGTACATGAATATTCAAAATATCTTTATTTGTAGTAGCCAAACACTTGAAATACCTCATGCAGCATAGGCAAATGGATCAACATACACTGGAATGCTAGTTGGCAATAAAAAGGAATGAACTATTGATACTCATTACTACATGGATGAATCTCCAAAGTATCATGCTGAGTGGAAGAAGACAGCCAAAAAAGAATGCACACACTGTAACTCGAGACAGATTAAGTTTAAGAAAATGCAGATGAACCTATAGTTATAGAGGGCAGATCAGCAATTGTTTTCATGGGGGTGAGAGGCAAGATAAGATTACAAAGTAGCACAGAAAGGCATTTGATAGTAGTGGAATGATTCATAGTCTTGATTGTGCTGATGGTTTCAATGACAGATACATACGTCAAAACTTATCAAATTTTAAATGTGTGTGATGAACTGTATGCCAATTATACCTCAATAAAGCTGTTAAATTTTAAAAATAAAATAAAAAGAACTAGGGGAGAACGACAGGTGTAATTTAGATAGGCTGTGCACAAAAGGCTCCACAGTGTAGGCAGAGGGAAGAGTAGCAGCAAAGGCCCTGGGGTGGCACCTTGCTTGGTACATCAGAGTGTAATGTGGTTGGAAAAGCATGAGCCAAGGGCAAAGGTGAGGTTAAAGAAGTAGCTAAGACCCATACCAATAAGAACTTACTCTGTGAGAGAGGATGGAATGCATTGGATTGTTTTTGCATTGGCTGTGATGTGATCTGACATGTTTTTATCTTATCATTCTAAACCATGACTGTCATTATCAACTTTAAGAAGGAAAAGAAGTGAGTGAACTATCGCAACAGCTAGGAAAGCGATCATGGCAACTTGCTCTAGGAAAGATGTGGAAAGGTAAATGAAGGGGCTGGAAGCAGAATTATTTCAAAGATAGAGTTGCCTCACTCTGTCTCCATTCTATTGACAGGTTGGATATGACGGTGAGAGAAAGAGAGTAGTCTGTACATCTAGAAAATTAATTTGGCTGTTAATAAAATGGGAAGTTCAAGTTGCTGGTTTCTCAGATGTGCTCCACACAAGGTGCCTATTAGACCAGCATTATTTAATGAGCTGGATACATGTGTGTAATGGGGGTGGAGAGGACAAAACTGGGGCTAATGAGATAAATTTTAGAAAGAACATAGAGAAGAGCTAAGAATTGAGTTCTAGGGACTTTGACATTCAGACATAAGGAAAATGAGGAAAACCCAGCAAAGGCGACTATTAAGGAACAACGATGAGCCAAGAAAGAGTTTTAAGAAATACAATGATCAACCATGCCAAATGCTGCTGACAGGTCTCTGCGAGGGCTCTGCTTTGACCACTGAGCTTAGCAGTAGGCAGCCTTGACAGGAGCTATTTCAGTGAGATGGAAGGAATAAAAGCTTGATTGGAAGAGGTTCACAGGAGAATTAGAGGTGAGGAAGTAGAAACAGCGAGTTTCACTGTCAAAGCAAGCAGAGAAATTGAAGTCACTGAAGAGGGATGTGGGGGTCAAGGGAGATTTTTTTTAAGACTGAAGATATTATAGCATGTTTGTATTCTGATGGGAACACTCGAGTAGAGAGTAGAGAGGTAAAAATTAATGATGCAGGAGAGAGGACAATTGTAAAAAAAAAAAAAAAGTCCTTGACTGTGGAGCGCTAGGAGATACAGATGAAGAGGTGAACAGAATCTCTCTGTGAAGGGCTCTGGCCAAATCTACCACAGCAGATCCAGGACCAGCAACTTAGAATTGTGATATCCCAGGTGCTTCTTGGTGATTCTTCTTGACCACCTGGGAGGAGTTGTTTTTAGCCTCACTCTACAGATGAAGTAGGTGAGACTTGCTGTTCACCACAGCCAATCCTAGCTACATTGAACTGGCACCAGGTTACCCTAAACACAAGAACAGTGGTCCTTCAGCCTCCACAGCTCCCAACTGCTGATCATTAGATATCCAAACACTGAGGCTGTACAAAGAATAAAACTGTACAAAGCAGTTTTATTCCCCTCATCCTGCTACACAGTGCAACATGGACCATTGGTTTTCTTACCACCCTCTTTCCCCATAAATATAAAACCATAGAACACTAGAGCAAAAAGAGACCTTAGAGATGGCCCAGTCCAAACCGCCCCCCCCCACTTTCCAAAAAAGGAAAGTGAGGTGCAAGGTTACGCAGACCCAAACTCAAAGACAAGCAGAGAAAACTGTCATCTCATTGCCCATGAGCTGTCAAATGCTATCCCCCCTCCCCAGAGATGAGTGCACACACCCATGTGTACAAAATCGATTTGAAGATGCAAATTGGCTACATCCAATTTCATCCAACTGTCCTCGAAATTTAAGAGTTCTGCTGACATGCATAGAGCAAAGAGTAAATTGTTCCCCTGAGAGAAATAGTCTTGGAAACAGCCCGTGTGTCCCTGTCCAAGGTGCTGGGCAGGCAGAGGAGATGAGGAAGAAGCCTGTGTCTCCCGGGTCCAAATGTATCTTCCTTGTGAAAGGAAAGGGAAAGGGAAGCTGGGATTTGAAGCCAAGGCAGATAAAGGGGTCCCCTAAATTCCCTCTAATTTCAAAATGAATTGACACCTTCACCCAGGACTCCCAGCAGGATTGTTGTCTGAGGTTATTACATGTTATTTGGGAGATGCATGACTGGTGCTAAACAGCCTGCCTGCTCTGGGCTTACAGAGAGAGGGCAGAAGAAAGAAAAGTTTCTTTTAACAGCACTGTTACTCTCAAGGAGACCCAGGAATGTTCCCTGAGTACCAGGGTCTCCATCCAGCACAGGACATCAGCCCCAAGACCTGGTTTTCTGACTTGGCAAACAGATTCACACAAAAGCAGATCCAGCCTAAGTGCCACAAATTGAAGCAGTGGTTTTCAAGCACTCTTTTAGAGGCAGAAATGTTGTTTCAAACAAAATCTGATCCAGAAGACAGTAAACACAGCCACTGTATGGGGAGCAGGAGCGGAGCCCTAACAACCTGGGCTTGGCTGACCCCACATGCAGAGGCACCTCTGGCACTGTAGGGTTTTCAGAGAGCTAAAAATAACTAGATTAAGTTAACTGAAAAAAATTATATATAGACCTCTGCCCTACCTCACTCTGGCAGGTAAATAATCTTGCCAAGGTTCAGTCCATAAAGAATCACATGCACCCCTCACTCCTACCCCCCACACACACACATACACACCCTGAACAGCAAGACTCTTGTTCCTGGTTGCAAAATCTTTGGTCACTGAAAGACCTGAACTGTACCACATTTTCTGACCATAGCATGCTCTGTCCTGCTCCCTGTTTGCAGCTTTTCCATGACCACATGCGCTAGCTCACCAGTTTCCACCCTGTCCTGGTATATGCCTGAGATGACCGCATGCTGCTGCCTCTTTGAATGGACCTTCAGAAACCTCTTTGTAACAGATGTCAATGACCTGCCCAGATCCCTATTTTGGTGGCATCCTATGGCAAACATGTGTACCCCTCTGCCTGAGAATTTTCTTTCAGTCTGTAAATCCATAGAACAGTCTAGGAATGCTCAATCAATGTGCCCAGGAGAAACCATCAGGCTAAAATCATTGAGTAAGATGCCTCTCGGGACTGGCCTACCTATTCCAAGTTTCCTGGTAGAATTGAGCCCAGGCTTCCACACTAGTAACTTGCACAATAACATACCCTTTTCAACTTTCTTTCCTTCCTTATACCATTTCCTCATTTCCCTATCAGTCTTCTGAAGATCAACTGCCCCAAAACATACAGATCATTACTCAGATGATGTTTCTGGAGGAATCTGGTTAAAGACATTTGGTGCCAGAATAAGGGAAGTAAACCTTCAGCAGGAGGTTCTGGAATAAGATCACATGACAACCAAATGATAACAAGTACTCCATTGCTAGTGCTAAATGTGGTAGTGATAACTCAGGAGTTCTTGCATCACAATTGCTAAAATTCTTACCTGTAATGAAATGAACTAAGATGGAATTACAGGCAGAATACAATGCACTGACTTCTGTGTTAGGTCTAGATGATGGTACTTAATCTGCGGCAAGTGGGCCCAACCCTTCCCCATGAACTCTTTGATACAAGTTTCTGACAATTACAGAAATTGAGATGAAGCATATGGAAACTTATACAGCAATTTAACAGAATAATTTTAGGTGTGTTGGATCTAATAATTTTTAAACTAGATATATGACTTTTTTTCAATTTTTTTTAGTAATTCTCCAGCTCACAATTTTTTTTTTCAATTACGACTTCATTATAGTCTGTGAAACACTAGCCTCGAAAAATTATAAAGTTAATTATGACAATTGTGGGGTTGGTTAGCTATTGTTAACTGCCATCAAAGTTCCAAAGGAAAATTATGACAGGTTCAGATCAGGCAACAATCAACTCAAAAGCCAGAGACCTCCAGCCTGTTAAAGAGGTCCTCATCTCTGGCAACTGAGAAGCAGGTGGAGCTGAAAATCAGCCTCAGTATCTGATTATAAGAGTGGTGGAGTGGCAAAGATGGTTGGAGTCACAGCCGCTGCAAACCTTCAGTACTCTCTGCATGACTTGACTAGGGAAGTCACATATATATAGCTCTGGGAGAATCTCCTGTCATGTCTTCTTTTTTTTTTCTTTAATTTAATTTTATTTAATTTATATACTTTATATTATTATGTATCCCCCATAAGTTTCCCACCACCAGTCCACCCAGGAACCATAACCATAGTCACTTGTGCTCTTTTCTCCCCTATTTTGGTCCTGCTTCCTCCCCCTTTAGGGAATTACATCACTTCAATGGAAGGAATTGTTCAGCAGAAACTTGAAGAATGGATCATAAGACTGGGTTGTAGACATTTCATTGATAAGAGAGCACTTCCCATATCTTAGGGCCTTGGTAAGAAATTAATGGGAGCCTAAGAGCCATGACAGGACATTTGGGTTGGCACCCTTCAGAATCGTGGAGTCCCAGATTTCCTAAATCCTCTTGACCAGCAGAAGTGCCCTCTCCCCATGCAGAAGAGGCAAGTCTTCATTAAGCTGGATGTATGTAAATCTCAGCAGAGATTCTTACCCTCCTGAAGAGGAATACTCAAGGGTTCTGCCACCTCCCCTCATTGTTTAAGACCAATATCTAAGATCAATTCTGCATGGCTTGACTAGGGAAGTGCGTCACTTCTATGGAAGGAATTGTTCAGCAGAAAAACTACTGCAAGATCAGCAGAAACTTGAAGAATGGATTATAAGTGAGGGAGGTGTGAGAGTGGACACAGACCCAGTAGTGCCACCCCATGTCCACCTCTCAGAGGCTGATGAACGGATGGAGTGTCGGAGTGATCTCACAAAGTTTCAACAAGACTGGTGATGACACTGGAGTGTATTCAAGATGCAACATGCTGTTTGACCTGTGGTTATTTTAAGATATTTTATGCGCAAAACAAAAATATGTGAATCTGGAAATCAAGGACTGGAAGTAAAAATTATCTTGTCACCATCACTCTCAGTGACCCACTTGCAGAATTTGTGAAACCTGACGCTGCAACATTAGTGTTGATGACTCTGGTTCTAGGGAGGTAGAATACCACAGAGGAAAAGTAAGGGTCTCTTTGACCCTAAAGTAAGGGTTGCTGCCTGATTCTTCCAGAAGCACCAGCCTTTCTTCTAGGAGCAGGGGCCAATGCTACCACTCTCAATGGGACCATTTCAGGCACCGTAACAGAGGGCTCAGTTGACACTTGGGTTTCTCGGGGCCTTCTCTGTGTCCCTGAACTGGCATCACACAAAGCAAAGAACAGCAGAAATGCTGGCTGAGCATAAGAATTCACAATTGGTGGCAGAAGAGAAATACGATGAAAATCAATTACAATCTCAGAACCAACTGCAGCAGCAAAATCTTCAGTTTTTCTCATTAACCCTCCAGTTGCCTTTTTCTTTAAAAAAAAGAAATCATGATCACTCACCATTCGGAAGGAGCAGTGAGGACATAGTAAACTTAACTGGGAATGAGAGCTGCTCAACACAAGGACTGTAGTGAGTGCCATTTCCCACTCACGCCCCTGAGCACTTGCAGTCCACACCACAACCCACTGCACCTGCAACCGCCCCCTGCAGCCACCAGAGTCTTGGGCAGCAACTCCCAGAAGCAGCCATCGGTGTCCTCCAAGTGTTGGAGGTATTGGATCGCTCACCCCTCAGGTTGAGAACACTCCAGAGTGTTCTATACTCCCCCCAAAGCTCTCCAAGAGGACTGATCCCCAGTTTCCCACAATGTCACCTGTTGGGTGACACAACATCCCCTTGATTGATTTTCTACCTTCCCTGCTTCTTTGCTCCCCTACTCTACTACCAGTGCTACCTGGGACCACTTCCTAAATAAGCCACTCGCACTCAAATTCTTAGCTCAAGTTTGAGTGTGGGAAACCGCACCTAAAATGTTTCCCAACTCACTCCAATTTTGGTCTCCCTTCTGGACTCCCTTCCACATGTCTAGTTCAGGTTCCAGGTTCCCTCATGAACAGCCTCTTCTGCCCAGGGGAGAGGCAATGGCTGGCCTCTCTCTCTCTCTTTTCAGTGCTCTCCAGATGCCACTGCAATCAGCTGTCCCTCCCCCACACCCCAGGGAAGCCCCTGCATCACGGAAGTCCTGGGTCAGCCCTGATCAGGAGGCCCAGGTCCAGAGCAGCAACACCCTGCGCCACGGGCTGCTCCAGGCCCGTGAACTCCCTGCTGCCTTTCAGGGGGGTGGCACAGGCCAGGGAAACCTTTCCTGGACGAGAGCAGCACAGGGAGAGCCAGAGCTCAGAGGTGCTCTCTTGCCAGTGCTCTCCCTGCACTTCTCATGCCCTCCTGGCTCCTGCCCCTCCCAAAACACCCGCAGCACCACTAGGCCAGCCCCCGCTCTCTCACAAAATCTCTTGATAGCACATCCCTTCCAGAAGCACCAGCCTTTCTTCCAGGAGCAGGGGCCAATGCTACCACTCTCAATGGGGCCATTTCAGGTACCGTAACAGGGCTCAGTTGACACTTGGGTTTCTCGGGGCCTTCTCTGTGTCCCTGAACTGGCATCACATCAATCGCTGCGCATTCCCATGTGCCTAATGGACCCGAAAGAGCCTTTGGGAACTCTTGAATGATAGGTTCCAGCAATAAAGAAGATGCTTTTACCTTATACCCCCAACAGTGAGGGAAGGGGACAAAGAGAGATCCCAAATGAAATAGAGAAGAGAAGCATCAAAGAGAATGACAAAATAGAAAGCATCAAGGTAGGGACTGGGAGGAAGAGAAGGAGGGGGAGGGAGCTACACTTATGCAGACAAACAAAACACACGTACACACAATCAAAGAAAAAACAGCACAGACCACAAATGGAATTTAAAGTTGTTATGGCAACCAGAACAGGTGGGTGGGCACTTGTGCCAACTGAATTTACAAAATTAAAGTAAGCATTGCATTCGCTAACTAATTAAATAATGCCTTCTAAATATTTCTAATCTCCCAGCCATCAGACGCAGAGGAGAGCAGCCGCAGAACTGGAGCGCTCTTTATTTGCTTGGGGCCTAGAGAGCTGCCTGCCTCATTAAGTGGCTCTGGCTGAAGATGGGGTGGTGCGACAGGGAGTGGGGTGCAGACATCAGGAGGACATCCTTTTTCACACTAGCTCCAGCACCCATGAGCCAAGGCGCAGACTCGCTGGACGGAAGTGAAAGGCAGGGCCAGCCCGGCGGGGAGTGCCTTTGGCCTCGGTCACGCTGCCGCTCCCCCACCCATCCCCACCCAGGACTGCCACAGAAAAAGCTGGGTGACATGGGGCCCTTGAGGGTTTGCAGAAACCAGCATCCAGAGGCTTTGTGAAGCCCAAAGACACCATCAAATTCAGCAGCACGCTGGAGTAGACAATTTTCCTTTTGGTGTGAGGAGTGAATTGGTTTATTTAAGAAAAAGAAACCTCTACTAGGAATCAAATGCGCCATCTTAGCTGATCTTCCCCGGGGAAATAAATTACACACAACACTGTACACAAACCCAGCTCCAAACACAAACCCAGCTGGCAGCACGGTGGCACTTCTCTCCCCGGGGAAATAAATTCCTATGTCTCTATATCTCTATCTATAGATTCATACACAGAAAAGGTCACACCATGTCTCCTCCAGTGCTCCTTTCACTTGAAATTAAACAGTAATTGTTTCAGTGTTTAGTTTCCAGCCAAAGAATAGAACCAATGGGCTGGAAATCATGGTGAAGGAGCTCACCTGAGCGCACAGGCAATGTAGCTTTCTTGTTATGCCCATGAGCCAAGCAAGAGAGGACACCAGGATACAGGGATGTGTGTGACATGGTGTCTGAGAAGACGCTGCCAAGTGCGAACATTCCAGCAGAGCCCAGAGAAGAGTGGCTCATGCCACAAGAAGCTGGGGCTGCTCTGGTATTCACCTGCTTTGGAGGTAGTGGTGGCGGTGCTGGAGGTGGAGGTGGTGGTGATGGGGGGGGGGGCGTGGGGGTGTTGATGGAGGAGGTGGTGGTGGTGATGGTGTGGGGAGAGAGCTGGGGGCTTGGTAGTGTGTGTATCCCCAGGATAGGATAGGTTCTCCACTTTCTTTGCACAATTGCAACCAGCCCAGCTTATGACTGTAAGTTACCCTGAATTTGAAGATTTCGAAGGCAGACATGGTTGCATTTTACAGGTGAAATCTAAAGGCTAGAATGGGCGGCAAAGATTAATACAAGCTCCATGAGGACAACGATTTCATCTCACATTTAGTGCTTGGCACATGAAAGAAGCAGGAGGAAACCCCATGTCCCATTGCCCTGTCCACTGTCCTGTCCACTAAACAAGCCTCTTCACCAGGTGGGCCAGGGTGTGCAGCACTGGGCCAGGCACAGGGGGTGACTTAACTTCTCTGTGCCTCAGGTTCCTCCTGTCAAACGAACATGGGGAAATCGATGCAGCTGCCTCACGGCGCTGTTGCGGAATCCTGAGAGAATGAGCAGGCGGAGGCCCCGGCAGGGCAGGCAGTCGCTGCCAGCTTCCCCACTGTTCGTGTTCACGCTGTTGCTATTGCTCTGGTGATAACAAAAATGGCCACGGCAGCTCTTGCTGTTGTCGTGACTGTGAACGTGACATCTACAAAGTCTGCCAGCAGTTACACGGCTAATGCAGGCCAGGCCAGCTCAGGCAGGGGCGGCGCGGGAGCCTCCCCTGGAAAGGGCCTTTGGCACAAGGAACAGCACAGGACATGAGATGAGCATCAGATTAGCCACGGGGTGACCGTCTGTAAGGACTGCCATCGCTCCCACCCCGAGCCCGGGGTCAGTCCTAGAAGGGGACACTGCTCTGAACAAGAAGCCCCACTGTGGGAGAGGAAGGGGAGCATGGTAGGCCCCCCCACGAGGAAAGTGGGTCTCAGCAGTGACTTGGGCAGTGGACCACTTCCCAGACACAGCTCTGGACTTCGGTGGGCAGGAGCTGTCCATTCGAAAGACGCTGACTTGCTCCCAGCTTGGAGCGATTCCAACATCTGATTAGTGACCTAGATCTTCTCTCCTTAGGATAAAGCATGTATTTATTTTATGTGGAAGTCCGGGGGGTGAAGGACTCCCGCGATCTCATAAACATGAGAATTAGAGCTCCTCCAGTCACCCCCCCCGGGGCAGCCAAGGGAACCCACAGTGCTCCCGGCAGGGTGGGAAGGAGAGGGAGACGCGCGCTGGTTGGTCCCGTACTCTGTTGCCTGCCATTTTCTCAAGAGGGAGGCAGGGACTGTCTGTCCCGAGTCTCCTAAGGCCAGTGACCTTTGGATTTTGGGGACGTCCCTGTCCATTCTGTGCTCTTGCACTTATGAAGCCTGCACTGTGCGCGCCTATGGCAGGCACAAGGGCCTGGGGCAAAGGTGAGCCTGCGGGACCTCAAGCCTCCTGGGGAGAAGGCGTCGTGAACATACCCACAGGCTGGTGAAGAACCCCCTAGGGGGGTGCAGATTCCACAAGAGGAGGGAATAACTCTATGTGGGGGACCCCAGGACTGGGAGAAGGGAAGATTTCCCAGAGGAGAAATTGACTTTTGAACCAGATTCCAAAAAGCAGGTAAAAGGTGCCACTGAAGGTAATAGCAGCAGAATGAAGGGCTGGAATCGCCCAGGGCCTTGCTGGGCCTGCAGGGCTGCCCTGCAGGGCTGACTATTCCCAGAGACAGGGAGCCGGCCACGCCCTACCTCCTGTATGCCGTTCTATTCCGGGCCACTCCCCACTCCCCTAATCCTCCAGGACCGCCCAGGGCAGAAGCTGCCAGCCTGAGCCTGGTCGCCCCGCCCCACCTGTTCCTTCCTGCAGAAACCACAGTGAGGGTCCTAGACCACAGCTACCCCTCCGCCCCCTTCCCCCCCCCCCCACCCCGCCTCCGGGCCCCCCTGGGGCTCCCCTATGGCTGTGTGTCCTGCCTCCAGTTTCCAGGGATCAGTGAATGTGAAGACGTGGTCCTTCGTGGCAGTCATTTCTGGGACTATGTGTCTTACCAAAGCCAATTCCAGCCAGTCCTGAGGCCCCTTCACCCCAGGGTGCTGCCTCCCTGCAAGAAGGGAAGCCTGGCTGGCGGGCTCTATCCCCAGAATCAGTAAATGGTGGGAGGTCGAGACATTCTCATGAGACAGTGAGGCCAGCAAAAGGAACACTGTGGCCCAGGCAGGCTTAGAGCGACCCGCATTTCAGCACAAGCACACCAGGGCCCAGAAGGTCTCCTCAAGCCATGCGACCTCGCGAGGCTCTGAAGAACAAGCCCAGGGGTGGCAGAAAGACAGCTGAGAAGGGCCCAAGGTCTGCCGGGACGCTTTCCAGGAGGAACCCCCACCTTTCCCTGAGACGGGGCCTTCCCTCAGTGCAGGCACCACCGTCTGCCTGTGCTTGTCAGCTGAGTGTGTGAACTAGAATCTCGGGACTGCAGGCAGGTGGTGGCCGCGGGAGAATAGAAGAGCCACAGACCCAACCCCTGGGGCCTGCTAGAAGGAGGTTCTACTGTCACAGGGTAACCCCGTGGGGTGCCTGTCTGGGTTCTGACCCGTGTGCTTCAATGGTACTTAAAAGGCTCAACTGCAGACACACACAATTAATAAAAGGGTTTATTTACAAAAAAGGAAAGAAGAAAAAGATAAAGAATAAATTGGTGAATGCGGCCTACCAGTTCCGCTGAACTAGAATCTTATCACCTACTCAGGAAAAACTCTGGCAAATCCACACCACGGACGAAAAAGCTCTCCAACCCCCCAGGTCTGGTTTTTAAATCCCAAAACCCCTCCTTAACGCCTCCCTCAGTCCTCAGTATCCTTTCTTCGGTGATGATGGCATTCTGGGATTTGTAGTCCTAGGTGTCTTGGTTCTCTCTGGCTTGAGGTGGGGGTGGGGTCCTGGGACACTCCCCTTTCCTAAGGACCACACTCTTGCACTACCACCATTCTTGGCAGCAGGCCCAGGTGTATTTTTCCTGGAAATCTCTGTGGGCCCTCGCAAGAGGTCAGGGGAAGATCAACAGAGGAAGGGGGACTCTGGTTATGTGCCTGGGATGGTGGCGAGGATGCCGGAACTGACGCACAGGACCCACAGAGAGGGAAGAAAGGCCCCAACACTCCAGCCAGGCCCAGGCTGGCAGGACAACCCCATGAGGTCAGCGGAGGAGCCAAGACCGCTGCGGGGCAGAGGCCCGAACACTGGGCCAGTCACATTTCCTTGGGGTCAAAGACCAGGCTGTTCCCTTCTGCCCAGCCCCATGGCCAGGAAGAATGGGCCCTTTGAGCACCCAGCGCAAGGTCACAGGGGCATCTCTTCCAATCTGTCTTCTTGGGGGAAGTGGGGGCTTGGACGAGCACTTCCTGCTGCTCACAAACAACCTGCTCAACAAAGGCCATTGTGTGGGGGCGGGCTGGAGGCCCAGGGACGCCCTCAGGCCCTCTGAACCCTTCCACTCTGTGGCCTGTGTCCCCGGCCTCACACGCACCTGCTGCTGGGGTTCCGAGCAGCAGTTTTCCTTCAGTGGCAGCCAGAGACACCCACACAGATGCTCACCTGTGGTGTCAGTGATGAGAATAGAAGTGCCCCATACCGCCTGTGTCTCGGTGCCCCGGGGTACTGAGGGCACCCCTCCCCCAGCTCCAGGCCAGCGCCCTGGCACCATCTGCATTCTTGCTACTGTCTGAAAGTGTTCACTCAGCCTTCCATCCTGCTCGGCCCCTCTAACCTTAGCCCTCTAACCCTAACTCCACCCCTCCACCCCCTGCAATGCACTCCCCTCTGTCAGCCTCCCGAGCCGGGTACCCTGTCCCAGCTATGCTCTCTGCCCTCTTCCCGGGGCAGTGTCATGCACTCTATTTGCAGGAAACAATCTTTCTCTCCATCTCTTGTCCCAGTTTCAACAGCACCCCTCTCGCCCTCAGCACATCCCCTTTCAGACGACGCATGACCATGACGCAGCTGCTTCCCCCAGGGTACCTTCTGTTTCCCCATCACTCCTGCCTACAGGGGTCCTCAGACCTCAGAGGCAGGGTTCTCTGGCATGTATGGTGATCTCACACATCCTGCGCCTCCCCCCACCCTCTTGCCTAGAGAGAGGGAACCAGGTGGCAAGTGTTATACCACTGAGCAGAGGCGATCCTGAGGCCAGAGACTGACCTGCCCCCAGCACCCCCACAGGGTCCTAGCAGAGCCCAATCCACACAAGGACTTCAGGCCAGTGCTCCACTAAAACAACCTTCTTCAAGACCTCAGCGCCCCCTACCCCCACCTTGCAGCTGCAGTTTGGGCTACATGGTTGGGACTTAACCGTCACTATAGGTCATTGTCCTTGAGTTGCTTCATATATAATGAGATGTCTTGTCCCAGACTGTAAGTCACACAGCTTAGGAACGGTGCCTTCTCCTTTTCTTCGCCTAGGTACAGAAGAGATGCACAAGAAAGCCTCACAGAATCAACTCAAATGCCGTGAAGGCCGGTGGCTCTCGGGGGCTCCCCCAGATGGCTGGCAAGCCTTCTTTAACACCCAGGTGATAGAGGCACGTGGGGAACACGCTCTCACAGCTACCTTTCATCTCCTTTGCTATGTCCTAACTAGGCTGCTAGGCCAAGGCTGCATGTGGAGAGCCCTGTCCAGGAGGACCCAGAGCTCACCACAAAGACCTTCCTCAGGGGAGGTAAGATTCACAGGCACGCCATGGGCCTCAAAGAAAGGCCATAGGCCTCCAAGCCAAATTTATGCAAACCCAGGCCGAGATGACACTGCTGTTTTAATCTTTTGCAGACAGGTCACTGGGATCATGTTCTCTCTCCGCCCCAGCATAGTTAATGCAAAAGTAATTGAATATTGCATAATATGACACACGTGGCCCTTCCAGCTTTCCCTGCCACTCCCACTGGGTATGCGGCCTTGGGAATCCTTCCCTTTTCCCGCCTCAGTCTCCTCATCTGTAAAATGAGAGTTGGACTAAATCAGAGCTGCCCACCAGAAATTCGATGTGAGTCACAGATAAGTGTAAGTCTCTGGTAGCCTCATTTACAAAAGAAAAATGTGTGAATCAATTTAACAACACATATCACTGAATGCAATATATGTAATGTGTTATTTCAACATATGAGATAATTTTACATTCCATCTTTCCTGCTAAGTTTGAAACTTCATTTATACTTCACACCTGAAGCACACGTCCTTCAGATCAGCACAGGTCAATGCTCACCAGCCACGTGCCCAGTGGCCACTGTACTGGACAACACAACATGATGCTAAGGTCCCTTCACATTCAGAAGGTCGCACCTTTGCGCTTCAGCTGACGCAAGACCCTGCGTACCTGGTCACAAGGAGACACAACACCTCCTGAGAGCCAGGTCGGAGCCCAAGGGCAAGCCAGGGGATCCAAGGGCACCAGGCTGCCCTTTACCACCCAGCGCTGCCCCTGCGCTCCCTGGACATGCAGCGTGGCCACCAGGGCAGGCTCCCAGGCCTCAGGGCTCTTGCCCGTGCTTCTCTCAGCCCGAAGTGTGAAATTGGTTTCCAAGCCCCCCTGCCCACCCAGCTGAGGACCTTCCTTCTGGGGCACCCACTGGACTGCAGACCTCAGGCAAAGACAGTGAGGAAAGGCAGTTAGAAGCCCACATAAGTGGCAGCCCTTCTCTTGGGCAATCCTGTGGGCACTCGCTCCATGCCCAGCATGAGGCCAGCACTATGCAAGACTAAGGACAAAAAAGCCAGCTGACATTCATGTCTTCCTTTAAGTCCTTAGCCTTGCTGTGGATGAGGCAAACCACTGATGGACGGCTCAGCCAATAAATTAGCAAGTATTAAATTGGATACTGCACCTTCAGAAGCCAGAGCAGCGGGGGCTCAGCAAGAAACAGATGGCTCACCCAAGCTGGATAATTGAGGCAAGTTTAAAGTTTTAAATTATGTGGGAAGGGTTTAGGAAAAGACACAGGGATAATGTGTATGATGGCCCTAGGCCTGAAAAGGTGAGGGGAAGGAGACCTGGAGAAGGAAGGAGGACAGCTGTGCGGGAAGGTTCACTTAACAAAGCTGCAGCAACCAGCGGCAACACCGTGGGGAAGGAGAGCAGGGGCACGTCCCCAGCTCACGCTCCTCCCGCCCGCTCCCACTGCATTGGTTCGTCCCCTTGGCTCAGCCCAAGCTGAAGCCAAAGGGAAGGGAATCGACATAGGTGAGCCTCCCAGAGCACCGGTTGGAGTGGGTGGAGGTGGAGGGACCAAGAAAAGACATCCAGCCGGGGACTGGTATGGAAGCATTACAAGGGGTAAGAGACAGGCCAGAGGAATTGGTGGAGAAGGGAAGGGCTTCCAGGGGGAGCAGAGCTAGGCCTGGGTTCTGGAGGATGAGTAGGCTTTGAGCCATAAGGGATGAAGACATTTCAGCTTGGAGGACAGAGTCATGGTCTGATCAATGTTAAAGTTGGAAATGAAAGAGCAGTGTTCAGGGTGGGTGGCCATGATAAATTGCTGCAAGACCTAAAAAGATCACCAGCTCCAAGATTGTGAAATCCAAGGCTTCCTTCCTGATAAGTCTGGAATTGAACAAGTTCCCTGAAAGAAATTGAAACCTTGGAAGAGCAGAGGGGAAGAAGAGTTGATGTTTGATACTCCCATGGGGTGGTCTAAGAGATGGCACAACAGGTGCTCCATGGCCTGGTACAGAAGGGCCAGTGGGTCCAGACTGTAGACACAGTCCAGGAGGATAAAGACCTAATAGTTCTGAGTATTAATATAGCACCTCAGATATGACTTTTGATAATCTCAACAACCTATGAAGTAAGGAAGGAAGCTGGGGGGAGTGCTAACAAGCACAATGAATGCCAAGTATGTGCAGACACACATATGCCATTAGACACTGTGTTCACAGGCCCACAGGCCGACTGGCCCTATTATTCAGAGAAGGAAGCTAAGGCTCAAGGGGTTAAGTGATTTGTCCAAAGTCAGAGAATCATTAAGCGAAATGGGACTGGGGCCCAACCTCCTATTCTAAATCTCTATGTGCTGTCCACACTCATAAGATAATGAGAGGATAATGCAAGCCAGCACCAAGTCAGACCCTGGACACATTGCTTTACGAGAGGACAGAGGGGTGGGTGATTAAGGTGTCACTGTTACAGGGGCTGAGGCAGAATTGGGGTTGCAGACAGCAAGAGTTCAGAGGATGGTAGCCTGGAAGCGTGGTAAGAGAATGTCTCCTGGACAGGATCTGAGATTTTTTTCATGCCCTAATCAGGTTTCCATGGAGACTAAACTCCTTTTCCTCCGAGCCCTGATCACCCTCTCGCACAGGTCATCACAGAGAGCCCCTACCACACCAGTCTAGTGCTCACAATGCAAAAACAAAATTTCAAGTGCACAGAAAGACATGTTGGGTTTAAATTTAGAATCTGTGCGTCCTGCCAGCCAAGCCCTGGCCACCAGAGTGAAGAGACACGTCAGCCCCCGCCGTCAGTGGTCAGTGTGGTGAGGCCAGAGAGGTACATGTCCCCCCAAAGTTTACTGCACCTTTATCTTAGTTATAAAACAGAATGCTTGGTAAGACGGACTTTCCTACTGGTAGCATCTTTGGTTTGAAAATGCAGCTCTTCATTTCTCACTTGCGTGGTGTCTGCAGGGAGAAGTGTCAGAGCGGCAATGTTCGGCCCGTGTCCCTGGTGGATTCCTGGCTGTGTAGCCAGTAGGTTTTTTAAGCCAAGGAGGGTTAAATGTGCGTGGGGGAGGGTGTAGGTGGTGGGACGATGGCAACCAGACTAAAAAGAAAAAAATGGACGATGGCACAACTCCAAGAAGGTGCGGTCAAGTGGCAGCACCAGGGTGGGCTGGAGAAGGCCCAGCCCATGCACCTCGGAATCCCTGCGGGGTCCTCACACAGTCTGGACACCTCCCTCTGGAGTGGTCTGAGATGGGGCCAGAAAATAATATTTTTGAAAGTCCTTCAAGTGCAGCCAGAGTTGAAAAACACTGGCATAAATCAAATTTCATTCTCTCGGAGGCTCCCTTTCCCTTCTCCCCCACATCTAGTTTCCAGGGCCACCCTCCCCAGGAGGCAGTGTGCAGCAAAGCCGGGGCGGGGATCGCTCCTCTCTGGGACACCACGCACACCAGCTGTCCCTGGGCTCACGGGCAAGACCAGCATTCCGGGAAGCCTCTCATTCCTGCCAAACTTGGAGGTCAGTCACCCGCTTCCCAGGTAGCTGACTCTCCTGAGCTGACCACTCCCACCCACCACCCAGAGGGCGGTGTCTGCCCCTGCCTCATCTGCCCTGCTCCTCCTAGGTGTCATCGACCAGGGTGAGAAGCCCTGGCCCATCAGTCCCTCCGGTCCTGGTCCTGGACCCCAGGAGTAGCCAGGCCCTCCTGCTGCCCTGACCTAGGGGTCTCACACATTTAAGGTGGGGTGGGCTGGGTGCCATGTGATTGGTGGCCCTGGGGCTGATTTGCCCCGAATCTGAAATTGCACCGCTAGCGCTAATGTGTTCCTTCCTGTGGTCCTGGGGCTCTAAATCCAGGAGCCATTTGCTAAGCAATGTTCATATTTATTTGTGAAATTATATGGACCTTTATAGCACACTTACAAAGATGAATAAATCCCTGCTCGCGTGGCCCAATTTGTTGTTCTAACCTGACACTTTGGTGTCATAATCACCTTTCTCTCAGCTGGTTATGGCCCAGGCTGTTAGGGATTTATTAGAAGCATTTTATAATGTGCTTTACAAGATGTTGTTTGAGGCTGTGGCTTTGTTTATGGGAAAGAGAGAGGGAGGCAGGGAAGGGGTGGAGAAAAGAGAGGGAAGGAGGGAGAGGAAGGTAGGTAACAGCAGGTTTTTGTGCGTCGGGAAGCATCATCCAGGGAGGAGTTTAATGGGAACTCTCTCCCCACCCTGCCCCAGCCCATCCCTGCTCACCCACCACTTGAAAAACTTTGATCTCTCACTTCTGCAATATTATTGATCTTCAGAGGTGGGGGGAGAAAAGACAGACATTAAAGAGATTTTAAGATAAGACTGGGGATGATGGGACCTCCTTTATAGCCAGTGAAATATCAGGAAACCCTGCTAGAAATGAACTTTCAACCCTCCAGTTCTTTTCACCAAAGAAGGAGAAAGAAGAAAGCAACAGGAGACAGCCTTCACCCCAGACCCCCAAGTTCGTCCCGAGGGACGGAAATGGCTCCCGTGACTTGCTCAGCCTTTCGCAGGAAGGCATGTGCTGAAGACGGCCAGGGCACCGGATGGAGACACTTGGTATTCACTGGACAAATACCAAAGCCTTGACTTGAGGCACTGAGGCAGGCACATCCAGGTTCACGCTTTGGGCACTCACCCCACGAGCAAGAAAGGGATGTTTTCAAGCAATGCATAGCTCCCCATGCTGGGGGCTCTCAGGGAGACCTCACGGAAAGCTCCAGGAGCAAGAGAAAAGGCCAGCTTTGTGGGTGAAGAGACCAGACAAGGGCTCTGTGCTCTTGTGTCCCCAGCCTGTCTCGGGAGGGACAGGCTTCCCATGAGAGGCTGCCATGTGCAGACGGCAGGACAGATGGAGGGGGTCACTCACGCCACACCGAGTTGTTCAGCACTGCCAGGTGCCAGGCATTTTCCTAGAAGTTAGGAGACTATTAGCAAGCAGGGAAGATAAAGGCCTGGCCTTGGCACAGCTCAGGGAGTTAGTCCAGAGGCATTTCACTGCCACTTGAGGCAGCCTGGGAAAGACCCACGAGGACACAGTAAGTACAAAGGTGGGTCTGAGGATTAGGAATGAGTTCACTGCAGCTGCTGAGGGCTCAAAACAAGACTGAAAAGGTAACCAGGAGGGCCTCCCTGGTGGCACAATAGGTTAGGCGCAGCACTGTGAAGCTATGCAGAGCCACTGAAGCATGAGTTCGATACCCAGCCAGGGAGTTTCCCACATGGCGCAGCAGATCTCTCCTGCCTCACCCGCTGCTCCCCTCAGCAGTGTACTTCAGTTTGCCTGTTCTGCTCCCCACTCTGTCCCTGGTGAGTCCTCTCCCCACCCCACACCTCTGGCCTACACCCCAGCTTGTATGCATAAATAAATAAATCTTAAAAAAAAAAAAGGTAACCAGGAACCAAACTTTGTTCCAAGTGAAAGAAGTAGTGTCTCATTTGGGGGTTTTAAAAGACCCATGGAACAGGGCCAGCGAGCCCAGACCCTGGTTTCTAATCCACTCTCCAACAGAAGGATGCCGGGGTTGCTGGAGAGATGACTGGTTCTAGGGCCAGGACAGGGAACTCCCCAGGGAGCCTGCATCACCTTGTAGGGCTAGAAAGTAGGACATGCTCAAAAAGACAAAGGAATGATGATTGGGCAGAAGAACAGCCAAAGGCTGAGCAGCAGATAAAGAACATAGTATTAAATTATAATTCAAATTAAAATAATTGCTCCTAATTCCATAGTGACATAAACAAATGAAGAATGAATGAGGGAGAAGCAACAAAGCTCCCACACAGAACTCCAGACAGTGGATGCTGCTACTCTTCCCTCCAGGAGATGGAGTTTAAGTCCTTTCCCTGCTGCCCCTTGACTATGGATTGCTCTTCGGGACTTGCTTCCAAAGGACAGAATACAGAAATTTGGGGGGCAGTATCCGTACAGTGGAGAAACCTGGCAAACACTGCCTCAGCTAGGGGATCAACTTCAACCTGTGCAGTGATAAATCACATGAATAGCATGTACCCTTGCTTTATTTTAATTTGTATTGGCATATCATTGGTTTGTCACATTACATAGGTTTCAGATGTGCAGCATTATAACCTGACATCTGTGTGTGCTACATTATGATCAACATCTGGTTTCCACCCAGCATCATACAATTGACCTCTTTGGCTCAATTTACCCACCCTTACCTCCCTTTCCCCAGTATCCACTATTTTGTTCTTATAATCTGATATTTTTTGTTTTACTTTATTTGTTCTTTTTTGTTGTTTGTCTTCCATGTATGAGTGAAGTCATACTGTACGTCTTTCTCCACTTGACTTATTTTGCTCTGCATAATACCCTCTAAGTCCATCCATGTCATCACAAATAAGGTTCCATCTTTTTTTATACCCAAGTAGTATTTCATTGTGTTCATCTACCACATCTTCTTCATCTACTAATCCACTGATATCAACTGAAATTATCTCCATGTCCTCACTATTGTAAATATAATGCAAAGAACACAGGAATGCATATATCTTTTTGAAATAGTGTTTGCATATTCTTCAGATAAATACCCAAAAGTAGGATAAGTAGATCCCATGGAGATTCTATTTTTAATCTTTTAAAGAATCTCCATATTTCTTTCCATGATGACTGCACCAATTTACATTCCTACCAATGCTGTATAAGAGTTCTCTTCATCCACAGCCTCTCCAACACTTGCTGTTTCTTGTCTTTTTGATAATTACCATTCTCACAGGTGTAAGGGGATAATCTCATTGTGGTTTTTGGAAATAAAAAAATTTACATCTTTTCATGTGTCTGTTGATCATCTGTCTGTCTTCTTTAGAGAAGTGTCTTTCAGATCCTCTGGTTGTTTGGTTGTTTTTGTTGTTGTTGAGTTGTATGGATTCTTTATATATGAGATGTCTGCCCTGAAAATACTTTCTGCCACTCAGCAGGTTTTCATTTTAATAATGGTTTCTTCGCTCTACAAAAGTGTTTCACTTTGATGTGCTTCATTGGTTTATTTTTTTAAGATTTTTTTTTATTTATTTATGCGTATAAGAACTGAGGTCAGGGCCAGAGGCGTGGGGTGATGGGAAGATTCACCAGAGAAAGAATGGGGAGCAGAACAGGCAGATCTACTGAAATACACTGCTGAGGGCGCAGTGGGAAAGACAGGAGAGGTCCGCTGTGTCATGTGGGTTACCTCCCTGGCTGGGGATCAAACTCAGGCCACAGTGGCTGGCGACAGCTTCACAGTGCTGAGACTTAACCCCTGCACCAACAGGGAAGCCCCTCCATCGGCTTATTTTTCCTTTTATTTCCTTCGCCGTTGGAAATGAATTCACAAAGATGTGGATAAGGTTGGGGTTCAGGGGCTAATCTCTTATATTTTCTTCCATATATTTTATGGTTTTAAGTCTTACATGCAAGTTTTTAATCCATTTCTAATTAATTTTGCCTATGATGTGAGGTGGTGGTCTAGTTTCATTCTTTTGCATGTGACTGTCCAGTTTTCCCCACATAATTTATTGAAGAGAATTTCCTTTCTCCACTGTACATTTTTTACTCCTTTCTCATAATTAGTTGTCTGCATATGTGTAGGTTTATTTCTGGGCTCTAGACTCTGTTCCATGAATCTGCTTATCTTTTTTGGTCCAAAACCAGATAGCATATATACTTGATGTGATATGATGAGAAGGGCCTCTGAGGTCTTCTTCCCCCAAAACCATAACTCCAAATTAAACATGAGGTAAACATCCGATAAATCCAAGTGAGAAACCTGTGACAAAATACCTGACCAGTATTTCTCAAAACTGTCCAGGTCATCAAAACACAGAAAGTCTGAGAAACTGCCACGGCCAGGAGTCCCCTAAGGAGACGTGACGATTAAACGTAACATGAGAGCTTGGATGGGACCCTGGGATGGTAAAAGGATATTGGAGGAGAACCAGAGAAATCTGAGTGAGGTGTGAATTTAGATAACAGCTGAGCACAGCTACAGCCCTTCCGCTGGACAAACACACCGAAGCAATGTGCATTGTTGGCCAGAGGGGAGCCTGGAGAGGTGGCGTAGGGCACTCTGTGCCGGCTTTCCAACTTACCTGTAAATTGTTTTTAAAGTTTTTAAAAGATATTTGAGCTGAATTTGTTAGGGCACAGGAGCAAAGGCAGCAAAGAGAGCAGTTATCAGAGCTGGGGTGACCCGAGGAAGGAATGGGGGCAGCCGCCAGGTGTGTGCCCGAGGCCACAGGATTAGACTTGCTGACTGACTGGGTGTGGGGAGGACGGGGAGGACGGGGAGCAGGGATAACCACTGGGGTTTGCGCTAGACTGGAGGGTATGGCGAGGAAGCACGAATCTAATTTGAGGCTTATTACACTTGGGATGCTTGCTAAACACCCAAATTGAGGTGTCAGATAAGTATTTGGATGTGCAGATCTGGAACTGGGGAAGAGAATGGAGCTGAAGAGATAGGAATCTATTAACATCCACTTGTATTTAAAGTGATAAAAGATGATCACTTCCTCCAGCAAATATTCTCCAAGCACCTGCTACTTGCCAGGCCATGTTCCCGACGCTGGTTGAGGCCAAGGGATGAGCAAAGACCCCCGGGAGGGGATGGCTGCCCACAGGCAAACAGGGGAGGCAAAGCACAGCTGCTAGTAGGAGCAAGAACAGAGTTGGGGGCCTGTGAGCTTGGGGTGGGGGTGTAGTACATAGTATATTCTGGAGGGAGAGTATAGGATAAAGAAGACAGCTCAGGCTTTTGCACTGTTGGTGTCTGTGGCTATGACCTGTAGCCTTGATGCAGGAGGCGATTGGGAATGTGCACTCAGGGCACACACGCCTGATGGTGGGCACCTGGAGCACGGTGTGGGCATGCGTAAGTGGGCGCACCTGTGCTTGGAGGCTGAGCCCACAAGGGCAGTGCAGCAGAGGATGGTGTGGCAGAAAGACAGTGGAGCCACAGCGACAAGAGACCATGAGAGAATGCCAGAGAGACCAGAGAGAGCAGAGAGTAAAGATTCAGCAGGGACCGGAAGGCCTGCAAGTCTCCCTACACCCCCACGTGCCCTCCGCATGCCCTGCACCTGGTTGCCTCACTACAAATGGTGTAGAAAGATCATTAAAAGCCTGCAAAAGCCATTAAGGGCTCCAGGACTCCCCTTTACCTGTCTGCCCGGATCCATAGAGAACCCGCCCAGTGCCTTGCTGGCACTACAGAGAGGAAAAGCAAGACCCTGACACAAGGCAGGGTTAAAATGGAAGTGGCGTGCCTAGAGAAGGAACTGAGGGCTCCAGGAGGGGATGCAGAGCGCACCCGCGGGGCGCCTGTACAGGGAGCGGGGACCTCCCCGACTAGCAGGGAGAAGGCTGAGCACGAGGATGCAGACCCTGGGGACCTGGCAGATGTGATGGACAGCAGTGACAGTTTCTGGCCAAGTAGGGATAATCTTTGCTTTAAAAGGTGCAATGTGGACCTGTCAGAAGGCAGATAAGAGGACAGGTAGAGGCCACAGTTCAGAAGAGAGGTAATGAGCTAGACTTTCAGGAATATGGGAGTTTTCTGTGGCTGCTAGAAGAAGTGACCAATAAGTAAGTAGCTTAAAACAACACATATTTGTTATCTCATCGTTTGGGAGACCAGGCGTCCAAAACGGGTCTCTCCAGGTTGAATTCCTGGTGCCTGTAGATCTAGGCTCCTCTGAGGCTCTCAGGGAGAATTCTTTTCCTGCTCTTTCAGCTTCTAGATGCAGACCTCGTTCCTGGCTGGCAGCCCTTCCATCTTCAGAGTCAGCAGCACAGCAGCTGTACATCTGCCTCCAACACCACCTCGCCCCTGCCCTCGTCCAACGAGATCCCCATTAGGCCGCCTGGATAACCCAGAACCATCTCTCTTTCCTCTGGTCAGCTGACTGGCAACCTCAGTTCCATCTGCGAACTTAATCCCCTCCTTGCCAACAAACAAATATGCTCACAGGGTCTGGGAATTAGGATGGACAACTCTGCAGGAACCGTCAGGCCACCTTGCCACCCCGGTGGAAGAGAAGTACAAGTAACTGAGCGTCAGCAAGGCCTAGCAAGGCGGGCACTGGGGAGGGGCGCTCAGGGCTTGGCCAGATGTGAGTGCACACCCCATCTGCACAGGCACATCTCATCCCGCCGGGTCCAGGCGCCTCGAGGGTTAAAGGGAACCAGCAACACCCACCCGTGTGACTTGGATGTTGCCAGCCCCCAGCACCCACTGGAGGCCGGTAACGGTAACCACAGTCGTCGCTGGCAACTGATCCAATGGGGCAGAGCAGGGAAAGGACAGCAGACCCTGGAGGAGGAGCGCGGGGAGGACAGGCAGAAAGCAAGTGCGGCCGCCCTGGCATTGATTCTGGACATCAGGGGAGCTGCGTGCTCAGATCACAGTGGGACACTGGCGTGGGCCTGCTGCCTTGCCCAGCACGCCCTGCTCCCAGGACGCTGGGAGTGAGGCAATGGTGCTGGCACACGGTGCACCTGCAGTGAATGGTGCACAGCGTTGGGGGCGGACACACCCATGTGCAGCACAACCCAGGAAGCAGCCAAATACCCGCTCCCAGGGGAGCTCAGGACGGACTGTAGAAACATGAACGTGGGGGAGATGAGCCTGTCCCCTGAAGTGGAGGCGAACAGCCCAGGACAGCACAGCAGAGCCGCCAGCGCAGTCCATCCAGCACAGGTGCTGCCCTCCACGGGGAACAGCGGGACACCCCGCGGACAGGCACAGGGCCGTCAGGAGCCTTTCTGAGGGTCAGCTCAGGAGCCCTCCTCCAAGAAGCCAGGTCCATTAAGGGCCTCTTCTTGGTGCTCACTTAGTCAAGAGACATGAGCCCACCGGACAATCCCAAGTCTCTGTCATTGTCACTGCTCTCTGCCCTGGGACGTGTGGGAGGGGCAGGAATTCCGGCAGGCCTGGGTCTCATAAGACAGTGAGCTACTTCCAATCAAACAGAGGGCAGAGCGATTATTCTCAAGCCAGTCATTTTAAATAATTCTCTACAGACTTAGACATCCAAGAAAACTCCCCCAGGACAAACACTGGGCCTCTTCATCTCTGTAATCCATGAGCCTAGTACTGAGCTACATTAATAGGGATTCAAAGGGAAGGAGAGGATGAATAAGGGAAAACTGTAGGGTTTTTGGCATGTGGAGGAAACATTTTGAGCTCCCAGCTGTCGCAGCACAGCTGCCTCTCACCTTCCTGGTGCAGCGGAGAGGACAGCTGAGCCCACAGAACCGCACTGAGCGTGGCTACTAGCCGGGCCCAAGTCAGCCTTGGCCCCAGGCTCAACCTGGAGTCTGTAGAATGGTAGGCGGAGCCTCGCCTGCGCCGAGAGCAGAGCAGAGCGCGGGACCCTCAGAAGCCCCCGGAAATTCCTTCGCTGCGAGCCCACGTGCAGTATCCGCAGGGTCAGCTGCCACCGCAGCGTTCCGGGCCGGAACCAGCCCCGAGCCTCAGACCGCTTTTCCACAAACCGCCGATGTTCATTCTCCTGTTTATTTATACCGTTTATCATTATTTTCATTACTGCAATTTTTAATTTTCCTTATCCTTTCTTTTGGAAATGATGCCACAGGGAAATAGTTTTACTTACATCAGATGGAAAATCAGAACAAAGCACTGAACCGCTACAAAAAAGGATCCTCCCTCAACCTGATTGGGAGATTTCTGGCGCCGCCCGCATCCGCAAGGTCGACCTCGACCTGCCCCAAACATTCCTCTCGGGAGCTTCTTTCTGGGCAGGACCACGAGCCACCCTCCACCTCACTTCCCACAGTCACCGCTGATCTAGTGACAAAGGCGGCAAAGGCTCTGAGGCCCTAGCGCATGAGGAAACTGAGGCACTGGGTGAGGCCTCCGCTCCCCGAGCCACAATGGGGAACACTGTTTCTCCTCCTGCCTCCACACTTAGTCACCCTCCTCCCTTTTCTCTCTACCTGCGAGGCTCCCACATGACATCTATTCCCTCTCTGGGAGGCCCTAACCTGGAGCCCCCTCCCTTGAAAAATATGCACAGATAAGGGATCAGGAGGAGAAAATAACAACAACAAAAACTAGCAGGCAACCATAAATGAGAGACATTCAGCAGGGGAGGGGGAAGATAAGGGTTCAAAACGGGGAGAAAAGAGCACAAGGGACTATGGTTTCAGTTCACAGGTGAATCGGTGGTGGGTAACCCACAGGGAATATACAATAAAAGATATAAATAAAATTATGCACAGGAATGGGTGTGCAAACACTACTCTACAAATCACCTAAAGGGGTTGGAGGCAGCACCCCAGCCCTGGCAGCAGCTGTGCTGTCAGCTCACAGTGACGTCACAGCCAGCAGACCTGGCGGCCCCCTGTCCCCCCCGGACAGGGCTCTTTGGAGATCATGAAGCAGCAACTGCTTTCAAAGGTACCTGTGAAATTTTATCTACGGAGGAAACTGAGTGATGACACGGAGAGGGTAATGCCATTGAAAGGAGACCCCCACGCTTCCTCTGGCAATGAGAGCATGGCACATGCGGGGAAGCCCAGGGCTGGTCTGAAGAAGAGACCAAACCAGGGGCTTTGCCGTGACCATCATTAGTCTGTGGACGAGGCAGCAAGTGGGGAAAACTGCACAAGTCTGACAGCGTGAAATAATGTCAGGAGACTCCGGGGTCCAAGTGGTCTCCAGTTGTCTTTTGTCTGGCCCTGGCTGGGCAGGAACGAGGTGTGGTGGGTGTGGCTGCCTGGAGAAGGTGGCTGGGGGTGGAGTGGGGTGTTTGGTCCGCTCTGGTTTGTGAACAGGACATGCATTGACAGGCACGATGTTCACTATCTCTAGGCATCAGCAAACCCTGAGAAAGACAATCTCCCCAGAGAAAAGGCCCCCAAGATGCTGAGCCATCAGAAAATAAGAAACAAGGTTAAGATAGCAGTGGAGGGGAGGGACAGCAGCCAGGAAAGGCCCACACCGCTCATGCAGTCAGGACCTCCACATACAAGAAAGGAAGCCCCAGATTCCTACTGTCGACCAGGAGAGCCATTCCCCCACCTGAAAGCTGTCTTTGTCCCACCAGTTTTCTTCCTCAGGCTTATTTTTCAGTATCATTTTACCTTGATTCACCTGGATTAGGAGGGAGAGGGGGACATGTAGAGCAGGATATAGGGAAGTGTGCACCGCGTGACTTAATCTGCACCCCGCACATGCCCCCATGGACTTTCCAAAAGTCAGGAGTTCCCAGTAAAGCCCCAAAGTCCCTGACATCTACACCCAGATACCATGTCTGCTCAACAGACCAGGCAGGAGGCCTGTGTCTGAACCATCGTCTCCCCTAAGAAGTCCCACAATGCATAGGAGACAGATTTTTTTTAATATTGTATTTTTTTGTTTGTGTTTATTATTTATATTTTTTTACATTGTGTTTTCCCCTTGGGTAACCCACCACCGGTTCACCTGTGACCCATCACCATCGTCCCTTGTGTACTTTTTTCCCTATTTTGAGCCCTTATCCTCCCCCTCCCTTGCTGGGTGTCTCTCTCTTGTTTGGTTCCTCTATATTCCTGCTAAAAGTGAAACCATTCGTATTTTTCTCTTTCTTTCTGGCTTATTTCACTGAGCATGATCCCTTCTAGTTCCAGGTTGCTGCAAATTGCATGTGTTTATCATTTTTGAATGCTGAATAGTATTCCATTGTGTATATGTACCACATCTTCTTGATCCAATTATCTATCTTTGGGCATCTGGGTTGTTTCCATACTTTAGCTATTGTAAACAGTGCTGCAATAAACATACAGGTGCATGTATCCTTTTGGATTAGTGTTTTTGTGTCCTTTGGGTAGATTCCCAAAAGTGGTATTGCCAGGTCGTATGGAAGCTCCATTTTTAGCAATTTAAGGAATTGCATTTTGACGAGCTCCCACGTCTGACTCGCCTGCTCAGTGACCTGGGGGCAGGTGGCCCAACCTCATATGGAGGGAATGACCCGCCCTGGCTTCTCAGAAAGCTGCAGCCACTGACACACACTCTGGCTGCTGGGGTCCCAGAGGACCTACTGCCTGAGGTGCTGGCAGGGACGGCATGAAGCCCTCTTCGTTCTTCTTTCCTTTGGTATCACATCTTGTTCAAATGTCCATCTCCTGGAATTCCTGATGGAATGAGCTTCATTTCTTCATGCTGAGAAGGTATTGACTTCCAAGTAAAGCAAACGGGGGTTTAAATCTCATCTGCACGATTCCTCAGCAACTCATTACATTTCTCTGAGCCGCAAGTGCTCATCTGTAAAATGGACTCATAGAGACAATACTTGCAACATTCCTCCTTCAGAGGAAGGTGACGGCGGCCTTTATGTTCCGACACCCATCGAGCGCGGGTGCTGATGGCCCTTGGGGTTCAGGGAGAGCCCAGCTGGATTCCTGAGGGCAGCAAAAGGCCTTCCCTGGAGGAAAAGGCCTGGATGGGAATGTTGGGAGCCATGCTCCTCCCCCCAGCTTGGCTGAAGTGCTCCTACTGTTAGCCCTCCCATGCCAGGAGACATCCCCAAGTCATGCCATGTGTGCTGCCTGGGGTCCTACAACATTGCAGTTAGCCCAGACCAGCAGAGCACCCTGGACACAGGTCAGCCACCAGGCACTGGAACCAAGGGAGCACCGTGTTTACAGGCAGTGCTGTCCAGTAGGGTAATAATTAATAATTGCCTTTGGCTGCGAGTGGCACATCAATAATGCAGGATGGATAATATGATTGCACAGTGTGCCTAATTACAGACTACAGTGACAACAATAATAGGATTAATTAACCTGGAAAACATGAACACAACGGGACCGTGGCAGCTCCACAGCTGCCCAGGAGCCCCGGGCCAGCAAGGGGCACCTGCTGACCTGTGCCACCAGCAAGGGGTCTCATCACAGTAGGCAGCAGCCACCTCAGACAGGATGACACGCTGCTAACGGTCGGACCCCGGAGGAGCTGTTCTAGCCTCCTGGCTGGAAACAACAGTTGCTCAGGGGTCCCTGAGGTGGCACCTGTCTTGTAGAGGAAAGGGTGGAAGGAGCAGCAGAGCTGGAGACGTGCCCAGAAACAAGCATCCCTTGTGTCACCGGCATTGTTCTGGGCGCTTCAGTGAAAACCAGGGACATGAGGCAGTGCTCTACATTGAAGATGAAAGAGCGGGCAGTCGGCTGAATCCCGTGAAACCACTGGGCACCGGGATGAAGCTATTCTCCCTCCCCGCAAGGGGCTCACAGGAACAAGCAGATCAGTTTTGACAACCAGCCCCTCCCAGCAAACACTCTCCCCAGAACAGGCACTATGGGGAGCCAAAGTCCAGAGGGACCCTGTCCTGAGCAGTCCTGGGCCCTTTCTCTGCCAAGGCCCACTCCCCTGGCCTCCCCGGCCTCCCCGGCCTCTGCAGAGGCGCCTCCCTCTGGCCAAGGGCAGCCTTCTCAGCAGCAGTGAGAGCACCTGCTGCCCCAGCACGTGCCCGAGCTGTGTGGAGGTGGCACCGGCCACTGCACGTGCGAGCACATCCCCAAAGCACAGGCCACCTCCCAAGGTGAGGTCCTGTCCTGTGTCTTCTGTTCCTCGACCGCTTTGGGGCGTATCATAGGCTATCATGAAACCCTTATCAAATGAATGAATTATAAATAAAATGTCGTTAGTCAGTTGGCCATTCTATGCTAAGCACTGTCAGCTTCACTTAATCCCCACAACGACCCTCCACAGTAGATATTGTTATCCCTCTAAACAGATATGGAACCGAGAAGCAAAAGAATTAATTAATTTGTTTAGCGTCTACAGCTGGAAAATGGCAGGAGCAGAATTGAGCTGAGTCCCTCCTGATCCCACAGCTCCTTTTTTCATGACATCCTGTTACGGCCAATACAGTTTTACTTGCAATTTCGCCATAGACAAGCAATGTGGTGTCTAACAACATACACACCAGAACACGTGCTACTATGCCAAAAATGCAGGGGCCCATGGCGGTAATTACAGGGGGTTACAGGTAGTCTCTTTCCAACAAGTTGAGAGAAGCCCCTAGTACGTGTCTGCGGCTACTTAGTGCTAACTGCTCGGATGGAGACCCCAACATTGCAGGGGCTTCATTTTTTCTCTTACAGTTGGCAGATGAGGTGGAGGACTCTACACTACAGTCATTTAGGGACAAGGGTGACAAGGGGGTTTTGTAATCCTGACGGTTGACATCCAGAGAGAGCAATACAGAGAATGGGGAGTCACATAGGAGCTTCCAGTAGCCAGGCCGGGGGAGGTAAGAGTGCCACACCCCATATCTGATAAAGAGGCGCTGGGATGAGGGGTTGCTAGCTCCCCAGCCACCTTGCCCATGTTGAACTTGGCCTCATCTCCTATAAAGAGCAGAAGACTTGGGCCTGCCCTCCCAGGATGGGGTAAGACAGGATGAGAATAAAGGCCTGATCTACGATGCATTTATGTGCGTTTACACGGCACCCACCACAGGACAGAGATGTTGGCACAGGAGGGGGTATTTCCTGAAGACAAGGTGGAGGTGCTGGAGCTGGCCTACCTGGGGTCAAGTCCAAACTCTGCTGCTTTCTAACTGTGAGACAGGAGCTTCTTGAGACTCGGTTTGCTCTGCTATAAATTGGGATCTATAGTACCTAGGCCACTTGGTTTGCAAAAATGAAGCAGTAATCTATGTAAATCTCTGCCTGGTTCACAGCAAGCATTCAGTAATGTTAGTTACTATTAAGACACATTTTTCTATATTTAATCCCACAATAATCCATGTGATAATCTGACAGAAGCAAAGTATGATGGTCAAGGTTATACTCCATCGAGTGACGGCGCTGTGAGCTGTTCTCTATCTATGTCACTTACGAGAAACCAAGAAAGATCTGTTACAGGGGGCCTCGGGGGGCCTGGGTGGAGCGGGCTGGGGATGAGAATTAGGAGAAGCATTACCGGTGAGGTCTGCTCTAGAAGGAAGGGGAGATGAGAAAACATTGTCTTCAAGCCCTCATCCAGGACAGGCTAACAGATTAGAGCAGACAGCAGAGGAGGCGGGAGGCAGCAGAACAAGAGGTATAGGGCAGGAGCCCACCACACCTCCAAGGATGGAGCCACGGTCCCCTAAGTGTCAGTAATCACCAGGCCACTGGGCCCGTCTCTGCAGTGAATTGTCTTTACTTGGAGTCTGTTGCCAATTGTACTCATTATTATTGATTATGCAGCTACATCAAAGATTATGCAAAGTAACAAACTAAGTGTGAAGAGGAACTCAGTGATTCTAAGTGCAGCATATTGAACACTTTGGGAAAACTTACTATGGCAGAGCATTACAAATATTAAATAATATGGGGCTGAGGCACTGACAAACACTGGGGCTTATGCTAGGGCAGTAGTGAGAGCATTCACTAACAATCCAGA
The DNA here is from genome assembly GCA_004024925.1 of Scalopus aquaticus. Taxonomy (NCBI): domain Eukaryota; kingdom Metazoa; phylum Chordata; class Mammalia; order Eulipotyphla; family Talpidae; genus Scalopus; species Scalopus aquaticus. The sequence continues at coordinate 231,991 of PVIJ01000830.1, forward strand.
ATTCTGCATTTATATTGTTTTGCTTGGGTCTTGAAGTTCTTGCTCCTTTAAAAAACCTGAATTAGACTTCTAAGCTGACGCAGCACGTGCATACTTGATGCAAGAAAAATGAAGAGAAAACCTGATATTCAGAGAATGGACTTTGAGCCCTTATCAAAAAGATTAACAAATAAGTGCACATTTATATATGTCAGATTAAAATAAAATGCGTTAAGTGATGCTTATCTTCTCTTTTCTTTGAGAAAACCCTGCTTCAGCATCTCCTGGATTCACAGCTGTCAGGATCTGTTAGATCTGACAGGAGCGAATGTTCTGCACTTGGGTGGACAGGCTGAGAGGAAAACCCGGCCAGAGGAGCCTGGCCCCGCCTCCCACCTGGATATCTCTGTAATGTTTGGAGCAGGGAGCCTGGGGCCCAAGGTCTAGTTGACAGAGACAACCAGGGAAGCACCCTGAGGACTCTCTTGACAAGTGACCTTCCTGTGGGTGCCACAAGTTTTCAAAGCACAGTCTCCCCTTCAAACAGTGACTGCACTAAGAGAGACCTTGCATTCTGCTGAAGACCAATCACCCTCACAGCCCACGTGGCACACAAGCCTGTGCTGCCTTCCTCAGCATCATCTGCCAGGCCCGGACCAGTCCTGGGCACAGCCCCGCATTCAGTCACTTACTCCTTTGTTCCATATTCACTGGGCAACCTTTATGTTCAGAGATCACCTCTGCAATGATAAAGACAGTCTCTGCCCACCACCAACAGAAGAGACAGTAAAAGATTGTAAACTATAATCAGCTCTGGTACAGGTGCTCGGTAAGCAAAGATGAGAGGATAATGCAAGTGTTGGTTGGTGAATGTCAAGTTTGCAGTTGAGGACAATCACAGGTGCTCACACAGCGTGAGCAAGCGTGTTTGTGCACACGCATGCATGTGTGCACACGCACACACACACAACCATTCCTCTAAACCTGCAGCAACTCTCAACAGTCCAGAGTATGCTCAGAAGCAGAGAACTCTAAACCTCCAAAGGAAAATGAACCAGAAAATTCAGCTTCTGGATCAGGGAAGTGCCTCCTCTGCGTGCAGGGACTAGAATGTAAGCGGAGTGGTGTCCTGCAAACCTCATCAAGAAGCAACCCCCTCCTCTCCACAGTGAGCCCTCTGGCAATGCGAATGAGATCAGGATGTCTCCAGGAATTCCTCCAGCACACCCTCCACCTCACCAGCTCTTCCAAGAACACCCATCTGACCATGTCCCTCCTCTGCTTGTAGCATCTCAGTGGTTCTGTCATCTGCCCCTTAGCCTGGCTCTCCATGGCTTGTCAACTTGTCATCTCCCAGAATTTAAACTTCTAATTCCAACTCAACTTTACACACACACACACACACACACACACACTCCTTGCTTCATGCATCCATGATTGTGTTTATACTATTCCCCTCTGCCAGGACTTGTTGGCAGTTTTTATTTCTTCATTTTTCCTCTGGTTTAATCCTGGCTAGTTCTCACTCTTCAAGAACCAACTCCAGCACCATCTTTTCCAAGAGGCCTCCCTGGAACCCCAGCCCTTCCCAAGTGTTTCCGCAAAATCCAGTGCAATATGTTATAAGTACCTATTTGTACTCCTTGAGGTCATTCATCTCTAGGGACCCCACCAACACATAGCCCAGCACCCAGTTTATGATCAGCACTCAATAAAAATATCACTCATGCGAGGCAGGAAACCTATGATGAACCCACGGCCTCTCTTCCACGAAGTCTGCTCAGCAGGAAGGGCAGGTAGTGAGCACCATCAGGCCATGTCCCGAAGGGCGGAGGCCAGAGCGTGCGTCTGAGCAGCCCCAGGGAAGGTGTCCTGACCTACTGACCTGAATACACTCACTGGCTGCCTGGTAGGAGGAGCTCAGAGAAAGGATCGGGTCTCTGACTGTACCGCCCTGGTCCCATCGCTCCTTCCATGTTGACTAGCTCCCGGGCCAGGTGCTTCTCAAGGAGGAGAGAGCGCGTGCCACGGGCTTGCTCAGTCCTCTTGGCAACTGCGCTTCATATTAATAAATCAGCATTCTGGCTTATCAGTAAATTGTTGCTAAGTTAAACAAATGAAAATCAATTTGCCAAGCCTGATGCCCCCCTAGAGAAAGGAAGAGAACACAGAGGTACTGACCTCAAAACAGAGGCCATGGCTAAGACCACGGTACCCACGCAGGAGGGTCCCACACTGACCCACGCCCACGTCCGCACTGCCCAATCACATACCGGCTCTGCGAAGAACCACAGGATTCCTGTTCAGAGTAAACCAACGCATCCATCAAAGGAGGTCACTGTGGAGTGTCACGACCAAGAGGGCTTAGACATCGCCTGGCACGCCCACAGATTTCACCACAAAGCCCTGAAGAGGTGTCTGCGGTCAATTCTGGTCCATCTGGAGGGAAAGAATGTAAGAGAAGTCTGTTCACTTGAGGACCTTACAAAGGAGCTGGGAGTCATGTGAGAGACAACCTTAGAGTCAAATAGGTGAAACCCCGAACCCCAGTCCTGCCACCCGCTATATGAGCAAGTTGTGGGACATCTTATAAGCACCTGCTCCTTTACCTGTAAAATGAGAGTAACATCATTTCAGGGAGTCACAGACAACTGAGATCTGCATATCACATGTCTCATGTATAGAGAACATGCCCTATAGAAGCTTCTTTACACGAAGGACATGAGGAGACTCATTTAAGGACATGATTGAGAGCTAAACCGGGATCCCCACACTAAGTGCTGTTAGAGTTCAAAAAGGAGATTTATAGAGTGTAGACAGGTAGGCTCAGGGAAGGCTTCAGCCTGGAACTCTCTAGAGTTATTTCATACCCACCCAAAAACCTTTGTTTTTCATTTGGTTCAATCTTGGGTCCTGTAATTTTTAGCACATGATCCAAGGGGTACCTAGGGGCCCCAAATGCACATGCTCTAAAATGGGGTCCTGCTGCCTACCACATAAAAGCTAAGCAGACTCAGTGTGAAATAATTTGACTAGAATTAGTACACATAGACAGGAAAGAGAGCAGAGAAAACTTTTTCCAATATATCACCCACAATTAACCACCCCTTCATGGGTGAAAGTCCAGCCAAACAGGGTCCTCCCTAAACAGGTCCCTGAGGCCGAAAAACTTGCCACACTTGCAAGCTACCTTCTGGAGGGGAACAGCAAGAGACATGAAGGTCCCAGAAGCTGGGACAAAAGGAGATCATACATCAAGATAACGGCCGCTGTTGTCAGCTCCCCAAATCTCTTCCAAGTGTCTCTACATTTCTCTCTTCCACTTGTCTCCTCCAAGAACCTGGGTGCAAGTTAGTGTCACAGAAGAAGAGGGCCTTTGAACCCACCTGCCTTCCATGTCTTACGGTCCACTCACCCCCACCCCACATTCCCAGTCATTCCCCTGCTCAGGGAGTCTTCGTGGCACACTGGGACAAGTAGCCCTGGCACCTCTCCTTCACCCCCTTAACAGAGGTGTCTGTGACATAATCACCCTGTTAATGGTTGAGTAGTGTCTCCCTCCCAATGCATACATGAAGTTTAACCTCCAGTAACTCAAAATGTGACCTTATTTAGAAGGCAGGCTGCTCAGACAGAATTCCCTACACTGGAGCAGAGTGGAGCCTCCTTTCTAATAAGACATGTTGTAAACAAGCAGGAAGGCACGGGCAGGTTTTCTATTGATTCAGGAAATGGGTAAAGGGGAATCCTGGAGCTGTCAATGGCTTTTTCAAGCTTTTAATCTTTCTGCACCATTTGTACTGAGGCAACCAGGTGCAGGGCAGGCAGGAGGGCCAGGCTCCAGGAGGCTGGCAGGCCTCCCAGCCCCAGGCTAATCTTTACTCTCTGGGCTCTCTGTGTTCTATCTTCCTCTTGTAGCTATTCCCTGCCGCACCATCCTCTAAGCCTGTCCCCTGTGTGACTGTCCACAGCCTGTCCACACTGTCCTCTGTGACACTGCCCTTACATGCTCAGTCTCCAGGCTCAGGTGTGCCACTTCCACAGGCCCACACCACACTCCAGGTGTCCACCATCAGGCATGCGTGCCCCGAGCCCACACTCCCAAGCTCCTCCTGCATCAAGGCCGCAGGTGATAGCCAAAGAGATAAATGGCGCAAAAGCCTGAGCATCTTCATTTGCCCTACACTGTGTTCTAAGAAAGGAGGGGGACTTTGGACGCAGACTCACTGGGAGAGTACTATGAGGCCGGAGTTATGCCACCACAAGCCAAGGAGCTACCGGGAGCTAGGAGAGAAGCCTAGAACAGGTCCCTTCCTAGCACCTTCAGGGGGAGCATATCCACACTCACACTTGATCTCAGACCTCCAGCCTCCACGTGTAGGACACCAGGGAGCAGGTTCGTCGTAGAGCTGGGCAGACAGGTCAAAGGAGGAGTCCTGGAGCCCTGGGTGGCTTTTTAGGCTTTTAATGGTCTCTTACAGAGAGGCAACCAGGTACAGGCAGGCTGGGGGTGGGGGCCAAGGGGCCGGGAGGCTGAAAGGCCTCCCAGCCCCTGGCGAATCTTCACTCTTTCTGGGCTCTCTGCTCCACTCTGTTCTCTGCTGCTGCAGCTTCTTCTGCTGCTTCTGCTTCCGCTTCTTATAAGCCGTCTCTGGCCCAGGTGCGCCCACTCACACATACCCATACCCTACTCCAGGTGCCCGCCATCACATGCATGTAGGCCCACAGGGGTCCATCATTGGTGGGAGGGCGGAAAATCCTGCTTATTGTTCCACTTACCCTACACCATGACTGTGAGTCAATCAGTTTCTGCTGTGTAAGCCGCTCGGCTATGGTGCTGCATGTGGCAGCCCTAGGAAACAAATATGTACACACCGCCCACTGCAGTTCCTCGAGGAAACCTACTCCCGCTCTCAGCACAGCAAGCTTCCAGCCCCCAGGGCCTATGGGCTTCCCTTCCCATCTGCCAAGAGGAACAGAGAAAATAGCCTGAATTTCAGGTCCACAATTCCTGAAGTCAGAAGCAGGAGTGGCCACGACCTAGAAGCTCATGTGGACAGCACTTTAGCAGTCTCCTGGTCACACCTGCTTCCGAAGCCTGTGTAAGCACTGATAGCTGAGGGGAGTTCACTCCCTCTTTCAGTTGCATTTAAAAAACAAATACACTTGGGTCAATGCAATGTTCTTCCTACAAATAAGTTAAATCTAACTCTTTCTTCCTATAATTTCAATCCCTTAGCCTAGTACCTCTGCCCTCTGGGGCCTGGTAAAAAGTAAAAGGAAAAATCCAATCCCATATCTTCTTAGCAGCTCCCCCAATACCTAAGGGCCTTTTCCTGGCCCTTTTGTTGCCTCAGCAAAACATCTCTGTTCGGCTCCTCAGTAATCGAGGTAACGTGTCTTCAATAATAGAAGGAGCTTACTTAGCTGATGTGTCTGATCACCACTTCTCTGGCCTGCGTTTTAAAGTGGGGTGTGTCAGGTCACAGGCCTCGCCCCCCACCTCTTTTCCCAGTCGTGACACTCATTTGCTGAGGGTTTACTACATGACAGGCACTGGGCCGAGATGATTAAGACACGGTATCACCCAGACTAGAAGCTCTTAGCAAGTAGGGGACCTGACTACTGGTGCAACATGAGATAAACACTCTGCCTGAGTAGGCAGTAAATGAAAGTCAGCGAGAGAGGGAGATGTCAGACTCCCAGAAAGCTCCATTTGGCGGGTTATTGTGCCTCCGAGGAGAAAAAGAAAAGCTGAGTTAACCTGAAAACAACCCCTGACCTCATTTGAAGACTCCTTTTTCCTTTTAATCTGATATCCAGGATTCCTTCCTGGGGTGTAAATTCCCTGAAAAGCCAAATCTTTTCAGGACATGAAACTGTTGGCTGCCCTTTTGAGGGCTGAGAGCAGAGAGCTCTGAAATTTATGCACTACATTAAACGAGATGCCTCGGTATCCAACTAGGTTAAATTGCTTTCTATATTTAAATTGCCTGCTAGCTGGTTAGATGTGGGAGCCACAGCTGTGAAATGGATAGTTCCAGCCAGTAAATAGAAGGCATAAATCCTAATGGATTAATCTGTTATAATTAGACAATTCCATCTGACTTTGACATGGACACAGCTCTCTGGAGAAAGAGAGGTGTTGGGTGCCCCTCAGGTATGGCAAGAAGAGAAGGTAGAAGGTGAGGCTGAGGATGAGAGGAAGCAGGCCAGGAACGCCTGAGTGAACACTGGCAGGACAGAAGTTGGGAGCCAAGTTCCTTGCCACAGAGGAAATCCACACCAAAACCAGAGGCTGCAACTGAGGAAGAAAGGAAAGAGAGAGCAGTGACTTCCTCCTTCCTCTTTCCTCCCCTCCGCTTTGCCTGTAGTTCTTTCTTTCTGCTTCTCAAAGCGAAAGCCCGTTGAGGAACGTTCTTTGAAGTGTGACTAGAAGGCATTGAGCCCTGACCTGCGGGCTCCACTCTGCTCTTCTCCTTCTTCCTCCCCTATTCCTGAGTCAGGAAACACCCAGCAGGAGAGGTGCCCCAGCCACCATGCCAAAGGCCAGTCGGGGTCAAGTGGCCCAGGAAGGATGATGCCTCGAGTCCAAGCTGAGGCAGGCTGAAGGGGAGAGATGTCAGGGGGGCGAGTCCCAGAGCCCCTCCTCGCCCTTGGTCAGAGTGGTGAGGAGGTACAGAGCTTAAGAGATAGGTTTTCTGGTCTGATCTGAGTGACGGTATTGTTGACCTGAAATTCCAGGCCAGTTTTGAATGTCTCGATGCACCCTGGGACACCCTCTGTCTCAAGTCTCCAGAACCTGAGTGATCTCCAGCCAACAAGCTAATGCTCCTCCATCCTTGGGCTCTGGGGAGACTGACATCGGCACGCAAAGAGGCCTCAAGGAGAAAGGTGCTTCGGAGCTAAGGGTGCAGCGGCTAGAAGGGGACCAGGCCAGCGAGGCTCAGATTTCCAAGCTCTGTAGGACAGGACTTTCCTGAGCAACACACAGACACACACAGGATTTATCAGGAGATAGAGACAGAAATTAAGATAGTCCAAAAGTGTAGACGGTAGGCAGTGGTCAAAGATAAGCTGGATTCTTTACTTAGTGACTTACTGGGGGCACTGACTGTTGGGAATCATAGCTGTGCATCCCGTAGGGCTATCAGACTCTGCATTTTGCCCACTTAGGTAGAATGTGTACACAGTTAAGCCTCAGAAGTGCAGTAATTTCCTTCTTCACAAAAACAGAGCAAATATCTACTAACTACCCATCTGCCCAGAGCTATGCAAAGCTATAAATCCAGAGCCAGATACTCAGAAATGGAGAAGAAATAAACCATGAGAAGCAAAAATACAAAATAAAAGACCTATAATTAGAGGCATTACCTGCTATAGGTTTCCAGATCAGATATAAACAGCCCTGGGCCTCTAAAAGTCAGGGGCTCCCATGTGGGGCCCCATGGAGGAGGATGTGAGGTTAAAGGTAACAGTAGAAGTGCAAGTCGCATCGGCCGCTGCCTCTCTAGCCCCTCCATCCCCTACTTCCATCTTCCAACTGGGCAGGTATCACCCTAGTCCTGTATAAAGACAGCAGTACACTATCAAAAGGAAACTTGGAGAAGGAGACTCTATGCATGCATGGGAAAACTGAAGACTGTAAAGAATATTCAGTTCTTCACGTGTTCGTTTATAAATGGAGTGCAACTCCAATCATAATTCCAAAGAATTTTTTTCCCTTAAAGTCTAACTAAGTGATTTCAATGGGCATCTGTAAAAATAAGCACACAATAATTTCCCAAAAACATTTCTCAAAATTAAGAATGATAAGAAGAACTTGTTTGGGCAAGTTTTAAGACTGAACACAAATACAGGGACGAAATTATGGAGAGACATGGGACGGACACAAGGTCCCCGAAAATGCAGTTCTGTAAATAACTGCACATGCATCTATGAATTAGGTTTAAAAGTACATGTCATCACAATCTGCCAGAAAAGGATTACTTGGGTCATTTGGCTAATTATTTGTTTAATATTTAAAAATAGGATTTTCATAAAAATTAATTCTACATGACTGAATTTTACCATTCATAAATCACAATGAAATTCAAAAATAAATAGAAAATAAAGATGAAAATTTAATTCATCTTGAGGTGGGAAAGACTGTCTCTGCATGAAAAGGAAGACCATGAAAATGTTCTATAAGCCGAAGAACTAAAATTTGAACATGTCAAGAGACCTGTCATAAACAAACAGGCATATGAGATATTGGAGTAAAATAAAATAAAAGTATAATTAGACAGTCCTTTTTACATTACAGAGAGAGCTTGTTTTTCAAAAGAAAAAGAAAAACATACCAGTTAAAATTGAGAAAGATTGTAGATAAAAATTGCTGGGCATCCCTGGTGGTGCAGCGGTTGAGCGCTGCGCTGTGGAGCTGTAGGCAGCGTGCGAAGCGAGTTCGCCGCCCAGCCGGGAAGAATCCCACATGGTGCGGCAGACCTCTCCTGCCTCGCCCGCTGCTCCCCTCAGCATTGTATTTCTGATCTGCCTGTTCTGCTCCCCACTCTGTCTCTGGTGAACCCTCTCGCCGCCCCCACGCCTCTGGCCTGTACCCCAGCTTGTATGTATAAATAAATAAATCTTTAAAAAAAAATTGCTACATAAAGTGCAAATGGCTATTAAACATTATTAATAACAATACCTAACACCATGAAAAGGTCATTCTCAATGGCTGATAGGAATGAAAATTGATTAAAAGAAAACACACACACATTTTGGAAAGCAACTTGACAATATCTAACAGGAATCTTATATCTAGGAATGTACCTGAAATAATCTGAGCTAGAGGAACAACGTTTTTATTGCAGTATTATTTACAAAACTAAATAATTGGAAATAACTTGGCTGATTTAAAAACTAGTATGTCTACAGATAGATGATTACAGTGATTTTAGATTAATGACATAGGGAAAAGCTCAAAATGTGATCTTAAATTTTAAAAAATCAGAACGCAGACTGGAAAATGTTAAGGAATTCCGTTTAAAAAAATCTAGATATATAAAAAAAAAAAGAAGACTGGAAGGAATGTTTTTAAATGTTAGTGGGTTATCTCTGGGTGGTATGATTGGAGTTATTTAATTTTTTGTATTACACTGTTCTGTATTTTTGAATGTTCCATATTAGAAGTTTTATAATTAGAAATTTAAAGCAATCAAGCTTATTTATAAAAGATCTGTCCTCCAGTGTTCCAGAAAGGGGGAAAAGAGAGAGGTTCCACTCTCAAACTTCCCCCTCAGGTAATGAACAGAACAACTGAGGCTACAACTTGGGCTTACAGAGGATTGTTTATACCAGTGGCCAGGCAGCTGCTCACTCACCTGAGGGGAGCTCCCTGCGAGATGCCTCCTGCTCTAAATAAATCAAACTCACGAGCCAAGCCTCACTGGCTGCACTTATCCATGTAAATTAGTTTGATTTGATGCTCCTAATTGCTCTCCTCAACTGCCACATGCACATACGCGCACACACCTGCTGCCTCCCTCGTCCGCAGAAAGGCACTGAGCTGTCACCAGGTCCAAGTTCCCAGCTCAACCCTCAGCCAGGTCCAGCTTTCAAGCTCCCACACACACCCTATCACTGCACTGCAGGGCCACCACTCTGATTCTCCCGCCTGGAATGCCCCTCTCCCTCCTGTCAGTCAGTCCACATCCTCCTGAGAGCAAGTGCCTCAGCAGCTCCAGGCCAAAGCCATCTGAAGAACTGCTCTATGCCAGCACTGTGTGCCAGGGACAGAGATGGATAAAAGACCTGTGTCAGCTTCCACAAGGAGCTCAACATTTAGTACAGCTGACATGTAGATAAAGAGGTCATTTGAACCCAATGAGAGGCCATTTGAACCCTATGGCATTAGATGCTGGATGCTAAATGATCATAGAGGACTTCCTGGAAGAGGTGATGCCTGAGCCAAGTCTCAAAGGATATAGAGACATCAGTCAAGCAGAGGTACTGGGAGAGAGTCCAAAAACTAGACTAAATGAAAGTCCAACAGTGAGGAGCAGCTCATACAGTCAGAAAGCCCTAACTGAAACTCCAGCATTACAGACTTCCCCAGTCTTCCCTACTTCAATTTCTAGCAACTCCATCTTTCTCACTGCTCGGGTCCTTAGAGCTACAAAGTCTCTGGAAGAAAACATAGCAGAATAGTTTCAAGGTGGGATAGGCAAAGATTCACTAATCAGGACACAAAAATGAACTAACCTTGAAGGAAATGCAGATAACATTATAAATAATAAGTTTTATTCTTTTTTTTTAAAGATTTATTTATACATACAAGCTGGGGTACAGGCCAGAGGCGTGGGGCAGCAAGAGGGCTCACCAGAGACAGAGTGGGGAGCAGAACAGGCAGATCAGAAATACACTGCTGAGGGGAGCAGCAGGCGAGGCAGGAGAGGTCTGCACACCATGTGGGATTCTCCCCAGCTGGGCGTCGAACTCTCATCGCGCGCTGCCGACAGCTCCACAGCACAGCACTCAACTGCTGCACCACCAGGGAGCCCCAATAACTTTTATTCTTAAAAAAATCTTTAAGCAAATGAAAGGCAACCTAGAGTAATGAATAGTTGCATTGTATGTAATCGACTGAAAACATGTGTCTAAATACATCAAGAACTTCCAAAAGTCAAAAAGAGAAAGACTAGCCACCCATTTTCTTTTAATGGCTTAAACAGGTATTTTACAAAAACAATCACAGCCAAATGACTGATAAACACATAAAAACCTGCTCAATCATATTAGTCATCAGGGAAATGCAGATTAAAAGCACGATAAGTTCTGCTATACACCCAGCAGAACTGATAATTGAAATAATAGACAATACCAAAATAGACAAACCACTAGCCAGGCTTACAAAGAAAAAACGAGAGAAAACACAAATAAATAGGATCATAAACGAAAAAGGAGAAATCACAACGGACACAGCAAAAATAAAAAAAATAATCAGAGATTACTATAAACAGCTATACGGAAACGAGTATAACAACCTAGAGGATATGGACAAATTCCTAAAACTATACAATCACCCAAAGCTAGACAAAGAAGATATAGAACACCTAAACAGAACAATCACAAGTAGTGAAATTGAAACAGTAATTAAAAACCTCCCCAAAAACAAAAGCCCAGGGTCAGATGGTTTCACAAATGAATTCTACCAAACATTCAAAAACGAAATAGTCCCTATATTACACAAACTCTTTCAAAAAATCGAGAAGGAAGGAGTACTACCAAACACATTCTATGAAGCAAATATTACTCTAATACCGAAACCAGACAAAGACAACACAAAAAAAGAAAATTACAGACCAATCTCCCTAATGAATACTAA